>JAPSGF010000020.1:7352002-7560973 GCA_035772895.1 Perdix hodgsoniae | reverse complement strand
TTGTCTTTTTTTTTGTTTTTTTTTTTTTGTTTTGTTTTGTTTTTTTATTTTTTATTTTTTTAATGCTACTCCCCAATGTTTCAATAATGGTAAAAAATAAATCAGTTTATTGAAACCTCATAGCGTGTGGCTTAAAAACGAACCAAAGGTGCCCAGCGTTGAGCACTTTGATGGGAGCAGACGAGCTGGTGGCATCGGGGTCTTCTCTGCAACACGGCCCCTCTGCTGCTCGCCCAGGGGGTCTCTGCAACGTATCTCTCATCCGTTTTATCATTAAAAAAAAGTGATTTCCTTTAGCAGTTAGTGTCTCACACAATCCCCTTCAACGTTCCCTCTCTACAACCACCGCAGGAGAGGGAGATCCTTCCATTGATGAAGCAAATGCTGGATCCGCCGCGTGGCTGGGAGCCGGTTGGAGCTGGAGGGCGTCGGAGAGGGGTTTAGAGAAGCGTCTCTGGCTGGCTCAGGGACCAAAGGGGTAAAACATGGTGGATTTCTTGTCATCGGAAGAGTAAAAAGCCAATGGGTAACGAGGAGGCATTGGTTAGAAATGCGTAGGGCAAGCGGGAGTCGGACCAGACGACCTTTAAGGGTCCCTTCCAACTCAAACGATTCTAGGAGAGGCCCCACCGCGACGTCCTGCGAGATGTGGGAGGAATTCAACCGAACTGAGCAATGAAACCAACCAGCAGAGCCTGGCCAGCGCCTCCCTCCCGCCCTGCTCCCCCCGGCCTTTAGAAAGAAAGTCCCATCAAGTACTCAAAGTTTATTACAAGTGAACTGGAGATGACTTGGCATGAGCGATCCATTCAATTAACAACGTTCAGAGGACGGGCGGCTCTCCCTGGGCTCTGACAACACTTAAGAACATTAAGAGACGGAGGCCAGGACAGCTCGCATGGAAAAAAAAATGCAACAGCCACCCCTCGGCACGGTAAGAACCAGCAGCTTTCCAGGACCAGGAGGGGAGAACAACACCACAGAGGTGAGATTTGCTTTCACTTATTCCTCAAGTAACAGTCGGTGGCACAGCCCTAAGTGTCACGAAGCCCTGGCTTTCCTCGAGCGGGTTTTCTCTCTTTAAATGGAAAATTCAGACAGTATGTGAATCTATAGGGTTAAAACGAGTCAGTCTCTGAGGAGCGGAGCCTCAAAAGGGGCCGGCTGCTGTGGCAGAGCTGGTGTCAGGGAGCCCATTTTCCTGCGTGTCCTGGGACGAGGTGCTCGCCTGCCTCTGGGCCAGCGCTGAGCTCGAGTGTTTGCACTTGGGTGAACCGCACTGACAGCTGAAGAACTTGCCTTTGATGTCCCAGAACCTGTCACCGTAGTCAAAGCTGCAAGAAAGAAATGGAAATGGGGTCACCGTGATGAAGGAACACTGGGGAGCGAGAAGCTGAGGTTGGCAGCACCTGAGGCAATGCAGCATCAGCACATGGAGTACACTGGGGACATGGCTTGGCAAGCAATGGGAAACAGCAAACCTGGGGGCAGCAGAGCTCTTGTCTCTCTGCAGAGGAAGGGGTTTGAGAGGTGACAATTCAGGTGCCCACAGCACTTCAGCCTCCAGCTTTCTGAACAATCTCTGCACTTAAATAGTCTACCCTGGACCAAATGCATTGAGTTTTGTTTCCTGTTTCAGTCCACTGCTGAATAAAGCCACTCAGGATCTGCTCCCAGCACAGAGCTGAGCACAACGAGCTTGCAAAAAATCCAGAGAAATTCCTACAGTGAGGACCAGAAAGCCACAGAGGGGAGCAGAGCCTCCAGCTGAGCTGACCCCAGTCAGCCAAGCAGGCACCAGGGGACGGGGCTGCTGCTGCCACAGAGTCTCCTCCCAGCACCCTGAACCCCAAAAGCTGCCCCAAACCAGCATCCTGACATAGGGCCACCTGGCACTGGTCTACTGGGGAAGAACTCAAAACATGATTCCCAAATCCTGAGCATCAACTTGAAGTATGTACTTTGGACAAGTCCTGGTCTACCAGTGTTAATCTAACACCATCATCTTCCCATGCATGGAGAACAGGAGACAGTAGAAGGGTCTGGCACAGCCCCACCACGCGCCAGCCCTGCCCATGGGGCACAGATGGGGCTTTTTGCTTCATACTTGGAAGGTCTCACACCTCCCAGTGCTCACAGTGGAGATGGGGGCTGTGCTGAACAGCTGTCACTGCTTACTGGCTTTTGGGTTCATTGGATTTTCTTGTTTTGGGGTGTTGTTTTTTTTTGTAATTTCCCAATTTCTGTCTGCTTCAGTGGCTATCCACAACAAGCCCCCAAAAGAAAAAGTTTAGGGGAAAAGGGAGGCTGAGTTATAGATGTCACCAAACAAAAGAAAAAACAGGAAAGTACAAAATCGATGACATCTGTGCTCTGGAGGAAAATCCCACTGCTCAAATCACACGACAGGGCACGCAAAGGCTTGCAGCACTCAGCCCTGCCCAGGCAAGGTGCAGGCAGCCAGCCCAGCTCGGTACCTACCCAATTTCTTCTCCAGCCTCTATGTGCCTCGTGCTGAAGAAGGCGATCCTGGGAAAGCGGAGGTCCTGGTGAGACATGAAGACTCGCACGGGAATGAGGTTTGGCTCACAGAGGTGGTTTATAAAGCGGCTGATGTTGCCATAGAAACGGGCATCTATGCAGTACACCTCTCCATCCTAGAGGGAGAAATGTTGCATGTTTCATTAGATGAGATTGGTTTTAGAGTCATTACTGCTATGGGTTGTTTTGGGTTTTTTTTTTTTGTTTTTTTTTTTAAAGCAATGAGCAAACTACCAGTTTTTGTGCTAATGCTCTGGAGATCCTCAAAAAGAATGGCCAGGGAAGGCTTAAAAGGACTAAACGCATACTTCTACATTCAACACAGCCCCGAAAATAGTTTCCTGTGGAACACTCTGCCCCCATGAGCCCAAAGACCTTTCAAAAATGCTCTTGACATTGGCTGGCACAACAGCTCTCCCCAGATCTGCTCTGCTGAAGCACTGGTTTGGTGCAGCGGGATTTATGTTCTGGGCAGAGCAACACCTTATGGGGAAAAGCCACTGGACAGGGGAACAGGCATCTGTTCGGTCCTCTAATTGAACATGACAGCCAGGAAACACTAAGCCAGAGCCTAGAGAAAACAGTTTTTTTGCAGATAAAAGTGAAAGTTAGAACACAGAAATTCCCTTCCCAGAGAGCCCAGACAGCAGTCATACTTTGTTTTCCTTGAAAATAAAAGAACCCCCCTCAGGGCTTTTTTATTCCAGTACAGAATGACTGTGCAAAGCAGAGACTTTAATTACAGGAGCTAATTTCTGTTGCAAAGAGGCCAAAAGCAAAAGGATCCATTAGCAGCGCTCAAACTCCCTTTTGGGCAAGCACCTTGCAATCTTTAATGGATGAGCTGGGTCAGATCACACTGCCCAGCTGGTGCAGGAGCCCAGGGAAGATGTCCCAATGATTGAAAGGGCATCACCCACACAGCCCCATGCCACAGAGTGCTGCAAGCTCTGATTTCAATTACATTTAAGTCTCATCACTTCTTCATCCGTCGAAATGCCACCTTCTGTATGGACAGCATCAGCCACTTCCACCCGAGTGACCATCTGGGAAGATCTGAGCTCTTCACCATACAAGCCAAGATGCATTTCTTGAGAAAGGAGAGGAACGCAGGCAGCATTCTCACTGCCAAGGAGGACAAGTCCACACCAAAGCGCTTCTCACCTCGCTGTAAGAGTTTCAGGAATGTCAGAGGCAAAGGAAGAGCAGAACAGGGTAAAAGGAGGCTCCCCTGTAGGAGCACACAGATGGACTCTGCAGACATCTGCATCACTTCTTACACCTAAGATCTTCAGTGCTTAAAAAGGACCTTAGGATCTGGCACTTAGGAATGTGTTTTGGTGGGCATGGTGGTGGTGAGCTGACCGATGGATTGAGGATCATAAAGGGCTTTGCCAATCTTAATGATTCCATGAAGAACATTTTATTTCAAATGGCTTTCAATGCTCAGTAGCTGCGATGCCAAGGGCTCCCAGTCAGACTTAGGACCACATGTGGGAAGGGGAGCTTAACACCAATAGAAAGCAATCACACTAGATAAAACTCATCCTCGTATCTATCAGAAATAGTGTGTTTTTTCTGGCTCTTTAGTACAGAGACAAGAAAACGATCCCTTTAACCTGTAGAAACCCAGGAAGTATCTATGTGCTATGTATTCTTCCCTGGAAGCCCAGAACAGGCAGTGAGCTCTGGCTGCTCGATGTTTGCCCTCTTTCAGACACAGAAGGGATGTGACTGCAAGACCTGGCACACAGAGTGATTCACACACATGGCCTCCAGTGACAGCTCAAGGAACAAAGACAGACATTAGAAATGACTTCCCCAACACGCTTCAGCACGAACCCCATCCATGCCACTCCTTCAGGACACAGCAGAGCCCTAATGCTCCTCACCCACGATCTTTTCCCAGTGCTGGGAATGTGAGGGGACCCACTGGGCTCTGCCTGCCCTCAGCGCTGCCTTGGGTTTCTCTGAATGACCCCTCAGCAACTTGCTGCCAGTTCCACAGATGCTCCACTCTGAAGGTGCACTGATGAAAGACTGTGTGCTTGTTTCTGTACAAAATCCAGATGTTCTACCTGAAAGCAGCCAGCCAGGGGTTAACCTGAAGGCCAAGCAAGACCAGGGCAGTCTCTTGTTCATAAATGCAGAAGCCAGCTTGAAGTCCCTGCTGCTCTTTAACCTCTAGTTACAGTCTGACCCCTGTTTTCGGACTTGCTACAAGACTCACTACTTACCTTTTTTCAACTTTAATGTCTGTCACTTAAGAAGAAAAATTATAATAACAAAGCAAAGCTTCTTTGTGACTAGCCGATGGCAGGCACAAGACAAAGACCACTTTACAACTTCCCTTGGAAGCCATCCCACTGCTCTGATTCCCCAGCTCACCTTTCTCCTCTTCTCCCTTCCCAAGGAAAGTCTGAAGTGACACTCAGATGCTTCAGATCACACTTTTCAAAGCAAGATTTCTGCACTTAGACAGTCCTCTGCAGAGCAGCGCAGGACAACCAGCAGCAGCAGAAGCCTCAAGTCCCTGCTAAGGTGTCTGTTGGATCCCTTTGTAAGGGAGCAGTCTCTCTTTCAGCTTTCCAGCTCATGCATCAACATCTTTTTACAAAGACCTTACAGAGCTGCCAATCAACACCACCACAAGCCTGCACACTGCTGTATACACACCTGAATATCAACAGCTGAACAACTGAACTC
Organism: Perdix hodgsoniae; assembly: GCA_035772895.1. Classification (NCBI taxonomy): domain Eukaryota; kingdom Metazoa; phylum Chordata; class Aves; order Galliformes; family Phasianidae; genus Perdix; species Perdix hodgsoniae. The sequence continues at coordinate 7,555,726 of JAPSGF010000020.1, read as the reverse complement.
AGGATGTTTGAGCATTTTTAATAGGGAAGCTCCTTGCACTGAGCCTGCTGTGGGCAGCTCAAAACGCTGTGGCCCAGCACTGCTGGGCTCTGTTACCATTCTAACAAGCCCTAAAGTCTCATCTCCACAACCTCACATTTCTAACAAAACCCAATGAGAAAGCAGCTCTGCTTCCAAGCTTTCAGAGCACGCTGTACATCAAGATAGAGAGAAATACTCTCCGTGCTCCTTTGGAGAAACAAGACCTTGGGTTCACCTCCCTAGATACTGTACCTTGTTGTCAAGGTCGAAGAGGTAGGAGTCCTCTTCACGGACGTCTGCCTCGGAGTCAGATATCAGCTCACCAACATACCTGCAGGTGAACAGGAAAGAGAGAAATAAGATGCTCGTGCAACCACCAGCTTGGGTTTTAACACTCCCTTCCAGAAAGAGGGGAAGGAAGGGATGCAGCCACCATCAAAATCCATAGCCTCAGCAGTGCAGGTCATTTCAGATCCGGCCAGGCAAACACAGCTTTGCCAATTCAGAGCAGCTAAAATCTGGCTCCAAGCTCAGTCTTTTCAGGGCAACATTTTTAATATTAAAAATGGAGTTTTATTTCCAACAAAATTCACTCTTTCCTTTTGCAGTCCTCTGTGTTGGCCAAGATCAATACATTCATCCAACTCTCCTTATGTTCACCGATGGACTCCCCTCCTGTACAGCACTGTCATGTCTGTGCTGTTTACATTCCAATGTAAAATGTTTGTTTCCCATTCTTCCTACATTTTGACTGATTACGTTTGCTGTACACCTGAAAAAGTCCCGTTTTAAAAGTCTCAGGTCTAGTCAAACCTGGCAGAATGCCTGAAAGGATGTAGGCTTCTTCCTCATCCTCCTCAAACCAGACTATATCAGAGCTGTGGTCTGAGTAACAATCACACTGCTGGAAAAACAGGTGCAAGGCAGATTGCAATCAGGCCCTCCCAAGTACCACTGAATGTGTGCTCTGCGGTCTGGCTTGCTGAGCAGGACCAAACACAGGCACCACTTCTGATGCTCCAGATAGATGCTGGGTTTGATGCAAACGCTCAAGTTACAGGAGTTTCAGTTTCTGCTGCACCTGCATTCTCACATCTGCCTCCTCTCTCCAGCTTACACAGTTCTAGGCTGTCAAACTACAACACTTCCTGAACTGAGCAGCCCGCAATCAAAACAAAGACACACAAGAGGAGATGAATTGAGCCAGAGGGAGGAATATAAGAAAGAAGCTGTAGCACAGTAGATTCTGGTACCCAGCTCTCCGCAGCCTTTGACACGGCACTAATGAATTATAAGCAAAGGACTCACAAAACAAATATCCTTCATAACACCAACAGATGCTCCCGCGATCTGCAGCCACCACACCAGCAATTCCCCTTCAGCTTTCAGAACCATTTTAGAAGCATTAACCAACCGTATCCACATCCCCTTTTGGCTCGAAGCAGCATTTAACTTCAGGGCTCAGGAAGGAGAGCCACGAAACATTAACCTGGAGCAGACCCACGCACTCTGTGACCAGGGATCATTTGGCTGCAGTTCCCAAATCTAAGCACTCTGGCAGAGCTGCTCTGCTGGGCCAGGAGGTTGCTGTGGCCGTGTGCGATGCTGCTGTTCGCCCCCACTGCATCTTGTTATTTATTAAGAGGTCCCACAAGGCTGCAGCATTACTGGAAACCACACGCTCACTGGTGACCTAAAGCAATAGGAAGATTGTGGCCAGAGGGAAAGAAATTGCTGTAGCGTGGCACAGTAGCCAGCAGCAGCTTGGAAACAGCTGAATAATGCTGCACTGAGAGGCACTGCTCAGTGAGTGCCACTTCACAGTTACCATTTAGCGGAACAAAAAAATCCCCCAGTCTAATTAAAAACTGTTGTTTCCACGTTCCTTTAAAGACCATTCCTGCAACTCCTTTCCTTTTCAGTACTGCTTACCAATACAAACTTTTCCGTAATTTACCAGGTCCAAAGTTACAGAAAGATGCACAAGGAGCACAACTTCCTACTCCAGGAAGAGTCAGAGCATCCTTCATGGGAGGCCTGAAGTTAAGGCAGCGTTCTTCTTCCCAGCAAGATGCTTAGCACACAGGAGGCAGTAACTTCACGTTGCTACTCATCACTGTGAGATGAGGGCATATTCCATGCAAAAACCAAGAGCAATGATACATCCCTAGCACAGGCTGTGGCTGTTTCCATGGGCTTTGGTGGATGGGGTGGGATGCCCAAGATGCCTCTGGCTGAAGGGGTTGTTGAAATATCTGTCTTGGTTCAGATGGTATCCTACTAGAGCTGTTTTGTACGGGAATTAAATATCTGGAAGCCATATAACGGGCTCATACCAAAAGGAACAGACCAAAGGGTCACAAAACCTCTGGTTTCTGCCTCCAACGCATCCAAAGCCCATACCCACAGTACCATCCTGAGACCAACACAATTATCATCCTTTCTAAGCAGAGGAATAACCCCAGAACAAAGGGACTGCCTGGTCAGGGCACTGCTCTGTGTGGTCAGTGCAATACACTCTTCTCCAAGTGCTGATCCTGGGAGCTGCTGTGTGTAAGCAGCCTCGAGCCCCACAGCACCAGGGCTTCTTTGCCAGAGATGAGGAAAAGAAACAAAGGCTGCACATGCAGCATTACAGAGAAACAGCACAGCTGGCTTAAAGAAGAGAAAGGCTGGGGTTGGTGAGCTGAGCAAATCACACGAGTGTGTGAGTGAGAGGGATGGGGACAAGAAGGAACCTGCATGGGCAAGGCAAAAATTGATTCAGCTGCTTAGTATGCAGCTCATTTAGATAATGATAGTGCCCACAACTGAAACAGACTCAGCAGCTCCTGGCAAGCGTGGAGAAAGAGTTAAGGGAGGCTGTGGCATCTGAACCTCATCAGCTCTGACCCTCCAACACACCCATCTGTGCTAGTCACCCACTGCACAGAGCTGCCCAGTCTCTCTGGGCTGCCAGGTTATCACCACTTATCCCTCTCTTGTGTTTACATTTCAGCAGGACGTGGTAAAGCTGGTGCTGTTTTCTTTAGGAGCAGTTTGCTCACAGGCTCACGACCATCTCTAGGCACTTAACCAGGACACAGCAACCTTCAGGATCCATCAGGAAGTCCCACCTGAGGACACACTTGAGACACTCCCCCATGATTCTGCCTGGATGAAACGTTTTTATTTTCCTTTCTTTCTTTAAATACTGCAATATGCTACCACCAGTCTGCTGCTGCCTGACTCCATACAACATCAATAATCCGCTCTATAAAACCCCAGCACTTTTCATACCCCAGTATTTTCATGAAGGGCAAGAGTCCTATCTTACTTAGAACATCTTAGCTCATTAGTACCACAGTGAAGAAAACACTTTCCAAACTGTTTACTGAACAACATCAACCACTTTAAAGCCTTAAAGCCGTGTGGTTCAGCAGCAGTTTTCTCAACCTGATATAAATCTTAATATTTTCGTTCCTAAGTACTTTATTGAACCAGGGCCTAAAGTTGTGCTTAATGCCAAATACTTTACTGTTTTGATGAATCAGACTAAAGGCAGAGCTGTGACACTGGGAAACCTCTTGGGAAGCCAGTCTTGAAGCAGAAAACAACCCTACATGAAAAACACTTGTTCCAAATTCTCTCAGCCTTAAAGGTCTTGTACACGGTGAACACATGAAGCACTTGCAGCACAACCCAGATCTGTTTCATTCCTCACTGCTCATATGTCACAGGGGTAGCAGAGCCCAGAACCACAAGCTGACCACAGATTGCAGCGAGATGGAGAGGGGTGGAGAAAGCTCCACGCTGCGAGGGAAGGACAAACAGAGCAGGAAATGGGATCAGGAAGCCTCGCAGTGAGGTGAGCAGCTCTGCTCTGCGCCAATTTGATTTGCATGAAATCATGTGCTAAGCATGCCAGCCCTTGGGAAGTGATGCATTTGTGTGAGCTAATGAAAGCTGAAGGAATAACTTACTCGCACACAAAGGTTCCCAGTGGAATGTCTTGCATTGTTCGCACACCCCAGCCCATCTTTTGCGTCCGGTAGAGCTGCAATCGAGTCCTGAAAAAGAGGAAATGAAGCCACATCAAATAGCAGCACTGAGCAGAAAGGCAGCAGGGGAAAGAGTCAAAAAAATAAAATAAAAAAAACAGGGAACCACAAAACCCTGCAACCTCCAATCAGCACAAACTCAAAGAGATTATTTCTGCGTTCAAACCCTCTGTTCTCAGTCTGGTGCCACTTTACATGTGCTCCAAGGACCAGGATGGCACTGCCTCTCCCTGCCCAGCTGCAGCTGGTGAGGTGCATGCTTGGTGCCTTGCACACATTAAGGACTGGGGAAGAGGGCATGGTAGCAGATGCTCCGTGCTGATGCACAGCTGATGATTCACACACTGGATATCAAAATCCCACCCCCAACATTTCTTTCTCTTTCACGCACGTGCCCAGCTCTCACGGGAAGGTGGAAAGGGACTCCAGGCTCCAAAAGGAGCGGTGCTGCAGGAGGAGGCAGTGAGCTTACACTGAATTAAGAACACCTTGAGCTAAGTGCTCTGATCCCTTTGACCTCTGCTGAGGCCAGTGCATTTAGCAGCTCCATCATATCCAAATCCCTGGCGGAAACATAAGGAAGAAACACCGCAACTTGAAACTTCTTGGTGTAATAGCTGCTCTGTGGAATTTTACTGACGGAGTTTATAGGCAGAGAAACAATCCCGTAAGTCATTCTGTCTCCTGCTCAGCCAGAACTTGAGTTAAGTGCAGGATGAACCATCTCCAGGGCTAGGGAATGTTCGTTCTTTCCCCATGGGAAGCAAAACCCCCTCTCAGCAATGCTGTTATCGGAATAAAGAGAAATCTGATGCTCACCTTAACTTCACCCTGTTGGTTTTTCCAGTATTTCTCTCCTCTTCCCCCCACCCATTTTCCCTCTTTGCACCATCAGCACAAACCACGCTTCCTCTCCAGGACTGATGGTTTACTCCTATTTGTTCACAGCTCCAGGAGCCTGAACCCGAGCTAAACAAGACACCAAGAGAACACCTGTGCTGACAAAAATGCAGAAGCATCAGATCTAACTTCATGGCTCCTGAATAAGCACTCATATAAACACCAAAGCTGCGCAGTCTGGGTGGGAAAAAACTACATGGGGGAAGCTCTGTGGAAACACATCCAGACCTTTCCTTATTTTTGAAGTTGCAAAATGTCCTCGGAGACATAAAGCCCACCAAAAAAAAAGTTCTGTCAGTATCATAAAAGATTTGCAAAAGTCTTTTTTTCCAGGAGGATTCCTTAGAAGTTCATCCTGATGCACTCAGTGCACTGGCAAACTTCTCCGAAGCAGAGGTGCAATACAAAACATTTTCATTACTGTCTGGCACCAAAATGAACAGAGCCTAATCAGCAACACCTCTGAAACCAACAGGTATCCAACTCAGAGAGTCAGACCAGTAAGTGGGAAACTTCAAGCAACCAATTCTTTGCAAGCCAGCCTGTATTTCTAACATCAACTGCTATCTTATGATGGCTTCTGAACTGAGGCTCTGCATTTTTTCTTGCTCTTATGTTTCTCAGAGCTCTCCACCTGACAAGTTACACCCAAGGCTGCCCGTGCAAACCCAACACCCTTTGTACACTTTGTGGTCCAGCTAAGAAAGACCAGCACAGTTCCCCCATGTGCTGGGTCAGCAGCATGGCACAGATCCCAGCTGAGCTCATCGCCCACTGCTGTTCATCCCCACCTGCAGCATACAGAGGAACCCCCTCTGCCTCTCACTGCTGTGTGGTGGCATCTGCCCAGCTCTGCTTCATCTCTGCAAGTTCTGCACTTTGTGGGTCTGCAGGCAGAGCCGAGGCTCTGTGGTTTGGCCATGGTTGTCCCACAACAAGCTGTGTGTGGGTTCTCACCTGAGCCCATTCTGCACCACCCGGTTCCTACAGGTCCGCCAGCACGAGCAGGCATGATTGCACTCAAAGATCAGCGGGGGCTCAGCCATGTTGAACTCAGGCAGGAGTCGGCCATCCTGAAGAGGAGATACATTCAGGAGATACAGGGTTAGTTTTCTCTTCTTGTGAACTTTCTCAAATGCAAAACGGGGAGAAGACCCCTATTGCAGAGGCATGCCCCGACCTCCCCAAAAACAACCTCAGAACTCAACTTCTGCACAGGCTTCGTTCTGCCCTAACAGCAGCACACAAGCCACTATCACAAACAGCTGACAAACAGCAAGAAACCATTCTGGTTTTTGCTGCCTGGCATCACCCTACACACTATCACCAAAAGCATCTCACAGTGCTGCGCAAAAAATGGTGTGCATCATCATTATCATCTTTTCGTAGTGCTGGAGGGGAGCAGCATATGCTTTGTCTATCTCTGGAATAAAGCCTAAACTTCCACATTACAAGGCCAGCACACCCAAGTTCTGTAAACCACATTATCATCCCAAATAACTCTCCCCAAAAAGCTACAATTCAATTATCTACCAACCATATAGGATTAAGTAAGTGATAGAGGCAGTTCATCACACTAAACAAATTTGGCTTTTATGGCTTTAAAGATGTAATCACCTATTAAGGTGTAAATAAAATGCCTACGAAGCAAAGAAAGATGCCAATACCCCCCCCTGGGAGAAACTTACAGAGATTAAGAGAACTTCTGATTTTAGCACAACCTGTCCAAATATTAACCTCAAAACCTCCCAGGAGGATTGAAGTACACTTACCCAAAACAAACCTAGGCTTCTGGCAGCGATGAAGTTAAAACATATTTACTTTGCATTCATCCAGAAGGATCCTGATAAATAGAGGTAAGCAAAAATCTCTCTTCTACCCTCCCCCTGTTTATATATTACAGCATTTTCTATGTCTTTCTGAAATGGAAGCCGATTTCACGCATGGGTTATTAAATGCTCTCTATCACATGGGTATAATTAATGGCTCAGCTGGCATGACAGCAACACAAACAAATAACACTGGAAAAGCTTCCCTGAGTACACATTTTGTTATTATGACACACACCTCAAAGCTGAGACTGCAACTCCAGGCATTTTCAAACAAAAAGCAGAGGAGCTGTGCAAGGAATTGGTTTCAGGTCCTATTAGAAATCCTGAATTTTGCAATATTCAGTTTGCCAACCAAACACAAAGCTGTGCATCCTCACCTTATCATACCAGCAGCGCATACTGAGTTGGCCACACATGCAGTTACTGGAGGAGCAGTCGTCTATACACACGCAATACTGAAAGAGAAGCAGAAGGGATCAGCTCCAAGCCACTCCAGCACAAGTGAAATAGCAACTTCTCTAAGTGGGCCAGCGAGCAAAACCACAAGTCTTCACTTTCTCCTGCCTGCTGCTGGAGTGCCTTCCAAACTTTCCCAAAAGAGGCCACTGCTGCAGCTCACTAGCCAAAAAGATAACCAGGCTCATCAGTTCAGTGTAATGTTTACTCAGTTCTTCAATTCTACGCATAATAAATGTCAAAGGAGCCCAGCTTGCAGAAGAGGATCCTGTCATGAGTCACCTTCATCTTCTCCCCACATTACTAACTTTCCTCTGTGCCCTATGAGATCCACACTTGAGGACAAGGAAAGCTCTGAAGTCGCTAGGAAGACAGCATGAGGAAGGTCTCCAAACAACTCTCTAACTCTCACAGCCAGAACAGAGGAAATGGATCAACAAATGGGAGCTGCACCAGGCAGCACCAGGCTGCTGCTGCAGTAACAGCTGAATGCAGAGGTGAGGTGAAGTCTGGGGAAGGAAGAACAGCAGAATTCCTTCTTCTGGAATTTCAGACTACAACCTTGGCTTGAACTCACTACTAGGAGGAGACATTCCCATTCTGAATGCAAAACTTGGCCTGACATCTCTAAGTGCTCGCAGCAGGACAGGAAAAAACACAATCCCTCACCTGTAAATGGGTGATGTTTCTATCAATGTCCATTGGGGAGGTGACACAGTTCTGTGAGACATACTTGTAGTTGCTAGGACAAGGCTCACTGTCCACTGAATTGACACAGGGAATCGGGATCCTCTCATAGCCCCGGGCAATGTCCCTGTCAAGAGACAGAAAGAGAAGTGTCACAGCAGAAAAGCTTCCCCAAACAAGGGGCCATTCAAGCACCATCCTGGGGTAGAAGTCTTTGATCACCAAGGGTTCAAAGCTTGAATGCAATTCAGACTAGAAGAGAGTTCATTTTTTTCCATTCTTCTTTACAGATTGTTCTTTGTGTTTACGAATATTTCCATTTGGAGGATGAATTTACAAGCCATGGACTGAATCAGCAATGTTTAAGTCCTGCTAAGCTCCAACTGATCTTCACACCAGTTTAGAAAGCACAGCACACACTTACAGTCCTTTTTCAAACCAGGCTCCCTGCCTTGCCCTGGCCAGGGCTGTATTTCAGGGCCCACAGGCGAAGTCAGTCAGATTCTCACCTGCTCACTACCTTCTCAATCTGGACAGGCTTTTCAGTCGATGATTCTCTGAGTGTTTTGTTCATCTGTAGAGCCACCCAGACCTGAGAGTTAAGGCTGGAGCACTGGAGTGGAGTCTCACCCTCCTTGTTCTTTAGAGTGACATCTGAGCCACGGGAAAGAAAGAGACTGCAAAACAGTAAGAAAAGATAAGCATCCCCAAGAGAAACTGCACAAGGGGAAAATGAGTTGAATCACATTCTCCAGCCAGCCCTTAAGGGACAATATAGCATCTGCAGCAGAGAATAATCACCTGAGTTTTCTGTATAAGCATGGCTCAGTGAATCCTTCTACAGGAAGGTGCTGCCAGAAGCCACAGCCTGGAGCTCTGGGCAAATCCTGCCCTGCTCCAGGCATGACAAATGCCTTGCTGGTGACCAGCCTAACTTCAGGCAAGCTGGAAACTCTTTCTGGGAGGGAAAGATAAGGGGTGGGAACGGTAGGCTGGAAATGGTTAAGTCCAACCAGAAATCTGTATTGGACTTGGCCCTTGTTTATACTCACCAGCTTTTGGTGAGGACACATGCTGACTTTATTCCTAGCAGTGACTAAACAAAAGAAAAGTCTTGTTACCCTACCACACCACAAAAAGCTCCAGGACTACCGCTTGTTTTGTGATCCTTTTTACACCAGCTCTGGCAGCAGGCAGTATTTCACACCCACTGTGCCTAGGAGCAAGGGCTACAAAAAAGCAAGCCCCGCATCCCGATTTTGATCTGTGCTTAAATGCCAAAGGCATTTCAAAAGCTGTCCCAAGCTTCCAGCCAGCAGCCAGCCAGAAAGGAGCAACCAGGGGAAGGGAGAGCAGCAGCAGGGCTGGAGCTGTACTTACACAACACACTCGTAGCGGTTCTCTCTGGCTGCAATGTGCAGGGGGGAATCTCCATGAATATTCACCGCATGTAAATCACACTTAGCAGCCAGCAGAATCTCTGCAATGTCAACACAGCCAGAAAAAGCAGCCCAGTGCAAACAAATATTTTCCTCCTGGAGGGAAAAAAAACAGAGCAGAGGCTTGTTTAGTGCATTAAAACCCTACTGCTTTGGGAACTCCATCATCCTCAGCCCTACACCTGAGGCATTCAACAGGTAGCTTCCTTCTCCTCCCCTACACTGCTCATTCTGGTTGGGAGTTCCAGGACAGGAGGGAAATCTCAACAGAGCCGAGCAGGGAGTTCTCACTCCAGCCGCCTCCACACACAGAATTGGGGAGGCTGCATCAAAATGCTCCGCTGCCTTCCCATTGCACACACACAAATCGTCTATCTGTGAGCCACAAAAACAATCTGGATCAATCCACAAGAGGTGACAGACATGAATAAGCACAATGGAAAAGGCTAGAAGCTGAACTTCCCCAGCCCAGACACACAGCAAAACTTGTATGTCTCCCAAGCTACAAAACTGAAGAGAAAAAGCAAAAAAAGCTCTACCAAGCAAGAACAGAACGCAGGCTGTAGGGTATGAGAAAGTGCTAGAAAGAGAACTATGAACTACATGGAAAGCGATCAATCTGACTTTGGGCATCTCTTAAATACTGTATGTACTCACCTCTCACTAGCTGCACTAGAAATAGCTGAACACTCATCTATTTGATGGGGATATTTTAAGCGAATGATACTGATAATGTTTTCTGTTGCACTGCAATTGGCAGCACGCTTCAGAGTCCTTCCACCCTGACCAGCCCTAAAGATGCCCAATACAACAGTGCAATCATAGAATGGCCTGGGTTGCAAAGGCCCACAGTGCTCACCCAGTCCCAACCCCCTGCTGTGTGCAGGTCACCAACCAGCAGCCCAGGCTGCCCAGAGCCACATCCAGCCTGGCCTTGGATGCCTGCAGGGATGGGGCACCCACAGCCTCCTTGGGCAACCTGTGAACAGTGCAATGACAGTAATGATCACCTAACTTTCTTCTTGTTGTGGTTAATAAAAATAAAGCACATCTTAAAGTTGTTGTAACCTAACTTAGATCTTCTCTTACACGAGGAGGCTGCTAGCATGTGCCAAGGAGTGGGAAAACCTCTTTGTGCATGGCTTCTGCCTCCTACAATGGTAAAATCCAGGAAAAAACCTCACCAATCATGTACTGATCTATAAAAGACTAATCCTGTTGATTGCACGCTGCATGCTGCTCAGACACGTTACAGACACCTAGATTTGCTACTTCGTTTAGCACTGGCTACTGCCTAACAGCAGCATAATTACAATCAAAAGCGTTTCTCACGGAGCATGATGTTTCCTAGCACAAATGACATTACTTCTTAATGGCTGCAATCAGGAGACACTGAGCTGTAGGTACAGTAACAGATACGTGATATATACATCTGCTGAGGAGATATTTTTCCTTCATGTGAATTGTTGACTGAGACAATTTGATTTTCATCATTTAACGTGTGAACTTCTAACTGGCAGCCAAAGGCTCCTGTGGCAGCTCAAACAAGAGTCAGTGCAGTCTGTGTCAGGGTTCTGAAGTCATGCAACAACCCAAAAGCCCCCTCTTCCCACCTTGACTTTGGCTTTTATGAAGAGTATCAGGTCCAGAACTGCCTGGGAACTGTTTAAATTACCAAGGAATGGAGGCTCCTACTGAGAAAGGGCTTTCAAACTGGGGAAGGCAACTCACACATGGGGCCACTCTGAGCTCCATGGGACAAATGTGCCAGCACCCACCCTTGCCAGCACCCAACAGACACTAGAAAAGGCATTTAGGAAAACAAATATGAAATAGTGCTTACGTCCATCAGATTCAGAAAAGCACTAGCAGCCCTGGACAAGAAAATATATTGTCATGAGGTATCTCATGCTAGGGCATGAGATGAGATGATAGCAACTACCTCTTATCTCTTACTACCCAAGCCTGGAGTAGCTCTTCATACCCAAGCTTCCCTTGCAGGTACTTCTGGGGTTTCAACAGCAGAGGGGAAAAAGTGAGAAATACTCTATTAAGAAAAAAGGAGCACTGCTGAGGTACTGAATCTCCTGAGCTGAAGCATGCATGTGCTTCCCTTCTTCTCCCCCATCTCCTCCCTCTCACTTTCTCTTTTTACTTGAAAAACTGCGAATTCAGCTGGCACAGAAAGACACCCAGAGCTGCTGGGCCCACTGAGCTCCCAGGGAGTCCACGTGGGAGGAGGAGGACTGCTTGCTTGCCTGTAAAGCTTCTCCTAGAGTAAGGAAGAACATTCTCCCAGCCAACACTCACTGTCACTTGTGTATAGGGATCACTGTGCTGCCCTGTATTGAGCCCAGAGTTGGTGTTCTTGGGATCTTCTGGTTTCTAAACAGAGATTGCAGATTATTTCTAAAACAGATTCCAAGAAGAACCTCACATTGTCTCGAATGTTGATGTCTGACCCCTTTGCAAGCAGTAGCTTCACCAGTTCGATATGCTTGTACTCAGTGGCCCAGATCATCGGCGTCCAGCCTCCGTCATCCTGGGGAAGGAAAGAAAAGGGTGAGACAAGTAGAACAGGCACAGCGGTCTCCTGCTGGCTTCCACAAGCCCAGGAAGCCATGGCAGGGTGTGCCTTGCTAGGAGTCTTCTTTCCCTCCCCACGTCTGCCTCATTGCAGTGCTTCAGTCTATGCTGCTGCAGTGAAAAGTCCCTCCTGGTCCTGCAGAGCCCAGCAAGATCAGAACCAATCTGCCCCAGCAGATCTGAGTTTATTTGCAGCTAAGCAGACTGGAGATGGGTCTCCAGGGTGTTCAAATCCAGCTGACTGTCAACAACAAAGAACACCCAGCTTCTGTAAAAGCACTTGCAAAAATTCAGCTAGGCTCTGAGATGGCCAGGGCTAGGCTGTAGGGCTAGGATAGGGCTAGACCTATTCCACAGCACGTGCATGATCTCACCCTTCTGCCAGAAGGAGCACAGTGGCACCCTTTGGAAATTCAGGGTTAAGGGGAAACTGTAAATGGAGACACATGCAAGGGAAGTTCCCTTGAGGTCAGCAAGGAGGTTTCTGCAGCAGGCCAGAAGGGGATATTCTCACCAGAGAAGAGCAGCTTCTGCACCTTGCAGATAGGCCTCACCTGGCAGTTGACATCCATCTTCCCTATGGACAGGAGATACTGAACAACGTCGTAGTGCCCCTTCTTGGCAGCCAAGTGCAGACACGTGGAGCCCTCTGCATCCTGGACACAAGCACAGAACAAATCCTCAGGGAATGTCCCTTCCCCACATTCCCCATGTCTGCTGACCACCAGTGATGCTGAGGAACATCAGAGAAGTCATCAGAAGAAACGTCAGACAAAGAAGAGAACTCCAAAAGCAGCAGCAATCAGTACTGGCACAGAGCAGAGGCAGCTTTCCAGAAAACTCACACATGCAGCCAGTGCAGAGCAGAAGGGTGAAAGTGAAGGCTACGGGAAGAGACACCTTTATAAGCACAGGGAAGGTAACAGCCCCAGCCCCTGGGTGCTCCCCTTCCCCAGCAGACAATCTCTGTGTTGAAGAGCCCAGAGGAAGCAGGAATCTCTTACAGAGACACAGCACTGCACTTCACATCCAAAAAGCAGCCTTGCCTCAACCTAAAATACTCTGTTTACACAGCTTTTTGCTCTGTTTGTTAGCACAAGGCTTAACCCAGCAGCTGGCAGCAGGGATCAAGACCCCAGGGCACCCTCGGTCATGTACCCAGACTAGGGAAACAGAACAACAGCAATGGATGAAAGAAAAAATGCTTTTAGGAGCAGAGACTGGTCAATGGGCAGGCTGGGGCTGTGAGTCATAATGGAGACACTCCCACACCAACACCGGCTGGAGTCTGATTTTTATCAGATGCTTCTATCCCGAAAGTTCAGCTTAAAGCAAGGCATGGAGACCACGAAAGGAGGAAGAAATGAAAGGCTGAAAAGCAAGATGCTTCCTTCCTACTACAGAGTTTTCTGATGGAGGAAAAGGGAACACAGCACAGGGAGGGGGAGCAATGATGGGAAGCTTCACATCAGGGATCATACTGAGGGTTTTCTAGGGGCAAAGAAAAGTTTTCCATTCTCCCTTGAGAGCTTGACAACTGACTAATGTCACACCTCCCTCTCAGATTAATATAAGCTAAGTGCGGCTTCTCCATCCTACAGTGAGCTGGCGTATTTTAATGCAGACTTTTTGGCAGTTTTAAGTGGCTTGCACATCCTATGGACAGGATTAGGTGGCTTCAGCCTGGGGGCTTCACCCCACCCTCCCCCCCCACAGGCTGGGCACATTCAGTGCACACCCCCAGCAAATAACTGTCTGATTTTGCATCGAAATGGCTAGAGCTGATTTCAAACTACAGTGTTGCTACTTTCAGAAGATGACTAATTTGGTGCAAGAAACTAATTAACATAATAAACTAGTCTAGACTTCAGACGTGATCTCAAGCTTCTAATTTGTTTTTGCTGGCTCAGGGTTTTTTCCTTCCCTTTACCTTCAGAAGCAGGAAACCTCTTCTCTCCGACATCAATAAATCAGGTGAGTGACATCTGGATTGCTGCAAGATGCAGGTTCATCGTGGCTGCTGTCTTTGCATGTGCCTGCCCTGCCCTTTCCCTCTTCCCAGCCTCCCAAGGAGTCATCCAAGACTTGGGGTGGACAGCAGCTTTTGTGCAATCCTCCCAGCCTAGCCAGCCCCATCACAAAACGTGCATCCTGGCCCTGCTGTGCTTCCTAGCAATAGCAGAGGAGTGAGCCAACAGCAGCAGGTTGTAACAATAAGAAATTCACATGGGGAGGGTTCTTGTACTCCAAATAGAGTCTGATTTATGGGGCTAATAAATGATCTGTATATTTTCCAAGACTGCAAAGCAACCCGAGCATGCTAAAGGCAAACAGACAGCTGCATTTTATTGTATTTGTTTAAATTAAGGGGTACGGAGTTTAAAGACTGGGTCCAGTTCTGCCACTGTGGCGTGATTGCAAGAAACAGCACATTAGACCTTTGGAGATCAAAGCTTCCTGTCACTCCTGCTGGCTTTGCAAGCACCTAATTACCAACCCATTTTAAAGCTGCACCCCAAAAATCTCATTACTAAGAGCCTGTAGAGAAGGAAACTCTGAAATCAAACTCCAAATGCAACGCAATGACACCAGTGCTTCTTGGTGGTCCCATATCAAATCAAACACCCCCTGTATTTGGTGCCATGAAATGATGTAGTAAGCAGCTGCACATCCCCAGACTGCTCACAGCCAGGACAGCCTGTCCAAGTCTTTGCACCCAAGACGAACAAACCTTCACTTCCCTACTTCCTGAGCTTAAAACCTTCACAAAAGAAATGGCAAACAGATGAATAAAGTGCTACCTTAGGATCTACTAGTGCTCCAGCCTTGATAAGGTATTTCACAGTTTCCAGGTGGTTGTTTTCAGCTGCTTCCATCAGTGGGGTCCGCTGGTCTTCAGAGCAGCTGTCTATGTTCGCACCAGCCTGTTAAGGAGGCCAAGGCAAACACAAGGACAATTGTAACCTTTACTGGTTAGCAGAGGAAGGATGTGGGAGTAGAGATTTAGTAGCAAGTTTAGCAGCAAGATGTTCCTGAAATTCAGCCATGTTGAGAAAAGAACAAAACCACCAGAGGCAGACAAACTTCACCTGTTTTGGAAAGCGGTACACACTGCTTGCGTCCTCTAGCCAGCAACTAGAGCACAAGGAAGCAAACAGGTGTGAAACAGCTCTTGTCATTGCTGCCTTTGGTACTGATGCTCCATGGTAGTGCTGGTGACAATTCTGAAAAAAAAACCAGCCTTCATTTCCCAGAAGCTGGTCTATCATCTCTACAGACACAATGAACAGACAAGCAGTGCTTCCGGATGTCACAGGCAGCAGGAACAACCTATCTGATCACAACAGAGAAAGGAGGTGTCAGAAATACTACAGACTAATTAACTATTCTATTGGAGTCAATGCCAATATTTCTCTGAGAACACATTAAGTACAACATGGAGTGCTCTGGACCAAAGTCTCTATTGTCCCATGCATCCTGCCCTCTTCAGCTCTTTGACGTAGCTCAACAATCCACCAACTACTTAAAACAAAAAAAAAACCTAAAATCTAACTCTTGGCACACCGTGCATGTACTCATGCACAAAGCAAAGACCTGCTTACAACAGTAACGTGCTGACTGAGGTTCACCTGGCACAAGAAGATGGCCCCATTGCTTCTATGTGTCTCCTACTGCATGTATTTGTTTTGATCTCTTTTATAAAGCTAGAGCAGTTCAGACCAGAGAAGAGACACTTCCCAGCCAAACACACTGCTGCTGCAATAGCCAGACATCAGGGGACAGACAAGAATACAAAGGATTCTGGAAACAAACCAGCCCTTCTGATCATCAACTCAAATTGTTTGTAGCATCTTGCAAATTTTGCTCCTTTTACTCATACAAGTCATTCCTTGTCTGTACTTGTGATAACTCAAGTGAGCAAAGCTCCACCTTCAAACAGCGCTTTGAATGCTGAGACATCTCAGCAGGCTCATTATCAAAGAGTGGCTTTGCCACCTTCTCAGAAGACTTTTACAGTTTTCCAGTCGCAAAGGGCAAACAAAACACAACCAGATGCCTAAGGTGCCAATGCAAAAAAACTACAGCCCTTTAAAGGCCTTCTTTTTTCTTCACAGTCTTCTGGAGAAGATTCAACAGCAGCACTGCCATGTGTTTCACTATTTCCCCTCATTCAAACTTATCAGAGCCCAAATCTCTGTATCTCACATAACAAGTGAAACTTGCATCTTCCTTCTTTTCACAAGTGTAAAGAACAACCCTGCTGGAGTTGCTCAGATTTTGACAGAAGACAAGACAGGGTCTGATGGCCTGCAGGTTTTACAGCCTACCTACCAGCATTACAAAAAGCAAATTGGCAGCAGCTTGCAGCTACCTGCAGGTCAGTCTGTGCTGCCACATCTGGCAGTGCACTACACTGTGGGGTGTGCTTAGGCACAGAGCATCCCATATGCACTACAGTGCCCTACATCAAAGCTCCACGTGCTCACTGCACAGGCAGTGAAGCTGGTATGGAGATCAGCCTAGAAAGACATCTTCAGTCGCATCACCAAAGTTTTCACATCACTCTGCACCACTTCCTCCTGCAGCAAGCAGTGAGAATGAGGAGGTTTTTCAATGCTGGTTTTTCAAGTTTAGTTTTAGTTTTAGGCTTTAGTTTTGTGGGGCACAAGACCAAAAAACACAGAAAATTGCTCATACAGAAAAACATTTAAGTAGAGACAGACCTGAATCAGCATATGGCAGATGTCCACATGGCCAGACTCAGCAGCAGCATGGAGAGGGGTTCTCTTACTCTGATGCTCCATTTTAAAATTAGGGTCAATTCCATCCACTGAAAAACACAGCAGAGATGCCTTCAACCACAATTCAGAGTTCAGAAAAAGGGTGACAGGAGAAGGAACTCCCAACCAAAGCTTTTAAAAGACTTTACCCCATCCTCAGCCCTTCTTACTACACATGCAAGTGAGAAAGCTCTCAGAGTAGTCCCACGGACACCTGGTACGCAACAGCCCTCAAGCAAGGAGCTTCAGAGACACCATGGAATATAATACTTCTAAGGCATTACCATTTCTATAAAAGCCACTTCCTTCATCCCCCTACCCTCACTGCAAAAAATACCATCAACACCGTCCAAGGGTAAAAAGGAAAAAAATAAAGTGCTGCTGTTGGAAACAACGGGAAGTCAGCACTACCCAGCTTTATTGTCTCAGGACGATGATTAACTGCCCTTAGTATTAGTGATCCTTTTTGCATCGCTGTAAGCAAAAGGGCTGCAAAGAGGCTGGAGCTCCAACACGAGCTCGGGATCTGGCCAGAAATTCTCACAGCTGTGCAAAGACTGACAGATGATGATGACAGCCAGACAAAGATGTCTGGGCATGATAACATGTTGCATATGATGGGGCCGCAGTTAAATATCAATGAATAACATTTTGGTGCTATTGAAGACAGGAACAATGAAGCTAACACTTGCTAGGAGAAAAAAAAAAAAAGAGTGATAAATGCAAAAGAACAGAAAGCATCCAAAAATGTACTTTGAAGTACTGGAGTGGAAAGGAAATGATCCCAAGTAAAACACTGTGTCCTTCACAAGGAGATATCGCTTGGGAATATTTGTTGGTAAAAACAAGCCCAACCAGCTGAAAATCATCTGGTGACAATTACGTACCCCCAGAATAAAGCCCTGTGTACTGAAGTTCTCTTCTTTTCCGCTTTCTTGCTGACTGGTCTTAATTTAATCACACTCCCATCTTTCTACCTCTCCACTGGATGCAAATAACCAACCATCCCACTGCACAGGGAGGAAATGTTCTACTGGATTGGAAAAATCAAACATAGGTCATTTGGGGGTAGAGAGAGCTTCTCTGGATAAAACTGCATCCAAATGCAGAAGCAAGCTGGGAGCAAGTCCACATTTCACAGAAAGATTAAGCCATTTCTGATGACACATTACTTGCAAAAGTGGCTTTCTCCTCCCAACAACACTCACAAGGGGCAGTGGGGAATATGACGTGCTGCCATGCTGGGAACTGGGCTCTGGCAGCTGCCTGGCAGGAGCTGGGAGTACTGCCAGACATACCGTGTCCTGGGAAAGAGCCACCTACCCAACATAAGCAGGACTTTTTGCAGCTCTCCTTGCCTCGCGGAGAAGTACAACTGTTTTGGATGGAACCGTAACTTCTTGGGTCTGCAGCAATGGGGAAAGAAGCAGAATTAATACACACTCAAGAACACTCCCCAGTATTTTTTACCCCAGCCCACACCATAGACAAGAGAAAGTTTGTTCCAACGGTGCAGCTCCAGAATGGCAGCCAAACCAAAGAACATCAACTCTTTAGGAGATATTCAAACCTCCAGCTTTGGTCACAGTCAGACTTGTTCTAACAACAGCCATACCTACTCAGAGCTGTTAATAAAAATTTCTGGATCTTACTGCTACAAATAGGAATTCCTAGTAGTTACAGCTGAAGTTAGAGGTCCAATGAAAAGCTAAGTCCTCCAGACAAATCACTATGACATTTAGAGCTTTAACTGCTTTCTGGAATAAGTAATCCGTCGAAGTTGACAAGTGACTGAAGTGAATAAGAGTACACAAGAATGGAGTGGAATCAAAATCCACAGAAGCTAAATCTCGGTTCTCCTTCGGTTAAGCAGCTCTGCTGGGAACCGCGGAGACCCAGAGGCCTTTTCCTTACTTTTCAGAGTCCAGGGCAATCAGGGCACTTTCCAGAGTTTCTTTAACTGGTCCCTGGGTCAGACTAGTAGTAGGCTTTGGAAAAACCGAAGATCCAGCTAAGTCAAATCCCTCTGCAGCCGAACTTTCTGGCTTGTCTTCCTCAGACAACCGCGTTCCAGTGACACTGAAAATGAGAAAGAGCCAAAGCACAACCATTAAAAATATACAACACTCTATGTATCTTATGCCAAAGAAGGAAAGGAAATTGATTTTAAATTGACAGACAGCATAAGCAAAATTGAAACAGAAAGCAAGATATTTCACAGGCTTTTTGGTAAGAACTTGCTCTGAAAAGGAGTTGCATTGTCCTATGACTACATTTTGATGTACTCTTTGCAACAGGCAACAGAAGATCATGGGGCTGAGGGCACTGCCCTGCTCACTGCAAGTCATAAAAGCCTTGAGAACAAGATCAGATCACACAGGAAGCTGAAGTACTGTTCATCACAGAGATGTCTTCATTTATGTTTTCCTCTAAGTTTTGATTGTCTGCATCTCTACCCACTGCTGTGGGCAGCTAAGCAGCTCAGGCTAGGTATTCCACATGAATTTCCCTCTCATTCACCACACATGGCAACATCAACTCATTCCACTATTACTTCATAGAATTTCATAGAATGGCCTGGGTTGCAAAGGCCCCCAGTGCTCATCCAGTCCCAACTCCCTGCTGTGTGCAGGTCACCAACCAGCAGCCCAGGCTGCCCAGAGCCACATCCAGCCTGGCCTTGAATGCCTGCAGGGATGGGGCATCCACAGCCTCCTTGGGCAACCTGTGAACAGTGCCTCACCACCCTCTGGCTGAAAAACTTCCTTCTAATATCTAACCTAAATCTCCCTTGCCTCAGTTTCACTCCTAACAATAAGAGGAAGGAGTTGTATTAACCCCCAAATCCTTCTTATCTTCATAACCGTTACTCCAGCTCATCCTGTGTTTGCTGGGCTCCTCTCTGGCACTGTAGCACAGAATAAACCTGCAAACACCTTCAGTTGAGCTAGGCTTGTCAGAGCAGGACCAGAAAACACCTTGCTCTGCCAGCAGGAGCACAAGCGTTCAAATGCAAAGCACAGTCTGGCACAAGGGTTGATGCTGCCACGTGCTCCTATGCTCACCTTCCCGTCGTGGTGTCAGCCCTTCCTTCCACTGCTGCTGGTTTCTGCTGCTCGTAGCTCAGCGACACCGTGGAAGTCGTGTCTGCTTTTGCTATTGTCACCTCCTTTGCCTTGGAGGCATCTTCCCCGCAGTGCGGGCAGTAGCTCGTGTCGTTGACCTGGGAGGCACAGTTCTTGTGGAAACGGTGGGAGATGCTGCTCTCAGGCTGACACTCCATGAAAGTGCCCTAAAAAAACCAGAGAAGACATTCATACCTTGGTCACTCCGTGCCTTACCCCTTCCACATGCTTCATCCGCAGAGCTCTTAAATACTTCATTCATGACCACTCTTGTCCCTCGCGCTTCCAGTACAGTAAGCAAGCACTGCCACTTCTTTAGAAGAGAACAAAACCAAGGTAATGGGAAAAAACTCACTTGGTTAGGAACTGCAAAGCAAGTTTTTTAATTGCACGTGGGAAACAGAACCACAAAGTCCCATTTTCCAGCTCTAACACTTGAGGTTCTTGCTTATGTTTCTAGAAGTGCCAGTGTACTGTAAGGATGCTCCCAATACTGGAAAAGAAAACTTCAAACCAGTCAGCACTAAAACTACCAAACACATCTGCACGCAAACCATTCAAGGAACAAATAATACAATTACTTCAGCTGCCAACCCCAACGTAGCCCAAAGCATGCACCTTCTCTCTTTGGACCAGCCCTGTATGCTGTTTAGCCCCATCTGCTGACAGATGTGAGCCACCTTTCTACAAATTGTCTTCTCTTTCCAGAAAAGTCTTCCAAGCTGACCTGCACCCCAGAACTCACTGTTCTGTGATATCAGTGCTACCTGAAGCCCTACCATGCTCTGTGTTATTAGTGACTGATAATACAGACAAACACCACCAGATTTACCTTTATCAACTATGAGGTCACTCAGAGACGTAACAGCATTAAGGAAAAGTTAGTTAAAACCCACTCTTCTCCTGGATTCACAGTCCTCCCAAGAAATCTAATTAACTATTTCAGCATTGAAAAATGCCTCCAAGCATTTTGAGGATGTTATCTTTTAAATGATCTTTGACTCAGCATGAAAACTCAGGACGGTTCCATTTATTACAATTGCAATAATATTGAGACTACTCTAGCATCTTTCATTGAGTCATCTTAAAAAACACTAACATCAGACAACCAACCCACCCTATCACCCCGGGAGGCCCTCAACAAGTGTTTCACCAGCAAGGAAACAAGGACACCAATGGCTCAAAGCACTGGGCCAATGCTATTAAAACCTCAGTGGCAGAGGTGGAAGAAGGAGCAGGAGATCTCAAACACTGCCTTGTTCCAATGCCATCACTCAGGTTCCCCACCTAAACCCCGGTGAGTGGCAGGGGGGACAGAACCCCTCTCCTGTATGCAGACTCTTTCAAGAAGCAGGCTAACACCATTTGTGATGTGATTGACTGTTCTGAGGAGGAAAAAAACCAAACAATGTTCCAAAAAATTTCCAAAGGTACGACTTCCACCCCTTTGGTAACAGCCCTTGGGGTCTCCAGGAAGTTACAGGTGAGCATTGCAGCTACCCTCACACACATTACTGTTGAAAACACCATCTGATGTGCTGTGGAACGAGGTGGAGCTTATGCCAGGAAGTCAGTAAACCCCTTTGGGTAAATCTCCACCTTCACCTCTTCCAGCTACTGTGACAAGCACCCCCTTCCCTAGATTGAGAGCACGGACTTACTGCAGTGCAAAAGTATCCACAGCCAGGGCAACACTGGTGTTTCACCATCCTCCCTCTATGGTCCTCACACAGCACCAAAAGCTGGACTTTGTTAGACGGGCGCATCAGTTCATACTTAACCACACTGTTTGTGCATCGGCCCAGCTGGAACAGGAGAAATTAAAGGAAATGAAATTACTGGAGACCAAAACACTCTCTGTGCTTGTGCGGAGGAAGATTTTGCACACTGCCTTGATGAGCCCTGGCTTTTTCACAGTAATTCAGATGTGTGCCAGATAGCATTAGCAGTGCAGCAGGAAGCTGTGAAAGCTGCTCTCACAGGAAGAAATGCATCATTTACTAACTAACATGCATGTGGACCGGAGTCATTTGTTCCTTGCAAGAAAAATCACGACTGGAAATACGCAACAGCCAAGCAGCCACAGGGGGGGCAGTCCCAGGGGCCTGACTCA
Organism: Perdix hodgsoniae; assembly: GCA_035772895.1. Classification (NCBI taxonomy): domain Eukaryota; kingdom Metazoa; phylum Chordata; class Aves; order Galliformes; family Phasianidae; genus Perdix; species Perdix hodgsoniae. The sequence goes on along the minus strand of JAPSGF010000020.1, from coordinate 7,533,746 downwards.
CAAAACACTCCCTGCTTTTGCCAGGAAGAGCGGGTGTCAGTGACCAAGAGAACAAGACCACTCGTACTAAATCTTGTTACTGTTCAAAAGTACAAGTCACAGGAAGATAAAGGGAAAAATAATTGCTCTTCATTGCCAGCTATGTTATCGTCTGTACTGGTTCCAGCCCTGGCCCCTGCCCAGACCACAGGGATGAGTAGCCAGTCGTTTACGAGAGCTCAACTCCAGTCAGATTTTCAGCATGTTTTCTGAAGCATTTCACCAGTGTATAATTTTGGGCTTAAGAGCTGTCTTCTCTCACACCACCTTGTTCTGTTAGTGACAGCAGGCTCCATGAGCAGGGCTTTTCCCAGCAGTGTCACTCCCTCTGCTGTGCCAGAAGGGCTGGGGCTTCCTTCTGCCACCCTTGTGCACACACCTATGAGCCTCCTCCACGTCCTGCTTGCCACCTGCCAGCACGGTGCAACATCAGTTGGGTTCTCTAACTCCCTCCAGATGAAAACCTTGCTTTCCCCAAATGCTTGGCAAAGGACATTTCCAGCATGGAAACATAAACATGAAAAGTTCATAGGAGGAAACAGCCCTACCAGAATCTGAGCGTGGTGTACTGCGCTCTGCCTCCATGATCAGAGCAGTCCGTTAAGGAACACAGTGTCTGTTCATCACTAGCAGGCTGCCCCTCCTGCTCTAGCTGAGGTTTGATTCACTGCTTTCTCTCAGCAAAACTAAACTCCCTCTCTGATTTATTTTAAACTCAATTTCTCCTACAAACAACACACCTACAGGAAAAAAAAAAAAAAGAACAGTTTTTTAACCTGAGCTCTTCTCCCTTAGCATCTCTGACCCAGCTTACCCAAATTCCAGCTGCAAATCCTACCTGTGATTGTGACACCTTGCCTAGAGTGATCACTGCTAGCACACAGACCCCAGGGGCTGAAGGAAAGGACCAGTCCATTGATTTTTATTTATGAGTGGAGGAAATTTGATTAAGGCGTGAGAAGCTGCAGTGTCTGTGTAAGGAAGTCCCTGCATCACTCTGTCACAACATATTATTTGTTAGAAAAGTCTGAAATAGTACAAAATGATTAACTGCTATTTTCCAGCCATTAGAGAGCGTAGCACGGTGCTCCTAACTATTTATAACATTATCCAAGGACATGACAGTCTAGAGAACCCACTATTCATACATGTAATATCCTTACCAAATCTGTGAGTCACTTATTTCATTACCAAAAAGAATCTAACAGAATGCATGGCCTTTGCTAATCCTTTCTCTGATTTATCTGAGGAGAGAACTGTCAGACAACCATAGGAACTCATCTGTTACGTCTTGTTTATTCAGAAACCCTGGAGAACCCCCCCTCCTGTAAGTTTCCAGGGCATTCTCTCCTTAATGTATCAACTTCATCATGCTAGTGAAATTCCTTTCTTTATAGGTACCAGCACCTACTAACAGAAGTAGAGCTGGGCTGTAAATGTGATTACCCCTTCCTCCCTCCATCCACCCTTCTACTGGGAGCCTCCAGAAGAACCAGGAGACTCTGGTTCCTTGTCCTTCTACCAGTAAATATCAGAGCACTGCAGCATGGCTGCAGCTCAGCTGAAGCGTCAAAGAAATGCCAGTTTCTTCCAGAGTAAGGAGCATCTCCTGAGTTTGCTTCTGTCATGCAGTCTTCCTTTCCACACTCTGAGAGGAAGTCACTTTTGCCACTTAATTCCACCTTCTCGGAACCAGCAGAGCCCAACTGGCCCAGCTGTGATCAATTTAGAGGCATCGAGTGCAATGTTTCCAGCCAGCCAGCCAGCCACAGAGGCTGCACAGGACTGCCAGGACATAGGAAGCTTTGTAACAGAAGCCTCCTGGGGGGAGGAGAAAAGTGGAGGGCCAGAAGAGACTGAGCTGGCGGAAGGCATGCCAAGTTCCAGAAATTCAAGAGCTGGCTATGGAAAGGTTTGCATCAGCTCCTTTGTAGTCAAGGGAACCAGCTCCAAGCTTCCCCTGATTGGATTCTCTCACTTTGATGCATGCTAATGTATTTTAGCCCACTTGGCCTAAAGCGTGCCTGTTACATCCAGTTGATCCAGCTACACAAGCCAGGACAAGCAGGAGATCCACCCAGTGCCTCTCCAGCTAGCCCTGCAGACTGTACCTACTCACTTCAGAGTGGCTTTAACCCGAGTGTGCGACACATGCAGTGTGCTGGAGGGAGGTGTTTGCCCCACCATGCCCACACCAGTGGGCTCCCAATCTAGCATGTTGCAGAGCATCTGCGTGATGTAATGCATGCTCCTGGCACGGCTTTGTCTCTTTATGTCTTTGTCCTCAGGAAAAAAAAGTCTGCCAGAAGCTGAAAGACAGGTTCCTACCTCATTATCCACACTCTCGGTGGCCATGCACTGGTTGTTGGCTAGCGTGGTGATCTCTCTGCTTTTGGGGGTTTCCATTCGACAGCTACAGAGGGGAACTTCCTGGAGACCATCTACTTCCATTGCTTCAGGACCATTGGAAAGACCTAGAGTACAGAAGATCAGCAAATCAACTCTGACGTGACCCTCTGGGAGAAAGGATGCAGTCCATCAATGCTGTCCATGTCTCACGGCATCTTCCTGTTCCACATCCCGAAATGCTTTAAAGGCATCATTTAACCCTACAAAAAAGACCCACTTCTTACAGCAGACGGAGTTTGCAAAAGCACACTGTACTTTTCTGAGTCCGGTGACACTACAGGTGACAGTGCTGAATTCAAGAATAGTGAGTTAAGAACAGTTAATCCTGAGAAAACCCCAACATGGAAAAAGCTACAAGGCACAGATTTTTATCAGCCTCTCTCTCTTTCTCACCTGTCCCACAACACTGTGCTCTGGCACCAGGAAATCTGTGGATAACAAACTAGAGTTGGAAATTTGAGTAGTAAGGGGAGTAGTATTAAACAGAGAAGATCAGGAAAACATAAACTATTTGCAGAAGCTTACTACACAAATGGGAAAAACAGAATTCCTGGGACTATTTGGTCTCACACAACCAAAATATATATATATATATATTTTTTTTTTGAAAGAGAACAAACCAGAGAAAAGAAAGCTGCAAGATGTTCAGATTTTCTTGCCTTCTCCTCATCTCTTTCACTCAGATATTTAACACTTCCAAGCCTTTTTAAGGGTGGATAATGGTTTTTAAGTGATGACACAGCCAGGAATGGGGGAACACTGTGAATGTTCTTGGGGTCCCTTTGGATTCAACTCATTTATTAGGTTACGTGTGACTACAAGACACTGACCCAAGGACAGAGGAATTACTTTTTGTCCCACACACCAACCTTAGTCCTACATAGTTTCAACATCTCTTGCAAGGTTTTAAACCCTCAAGTGTTACCTGCAGTTCACCCTGCAGTGTGCAAGCTTTTCCTGCACAAGCCTTCTATGGGTCAGAGTCCCAGTGAGAAGGAATTGTGCTGCTGTTTTAGAAGCTTTTGATAGACGAGTTATTCCGCTGCAACATTTCAATGACTAACTTCATTCTTCAGAGAGATTCCTCTGTAGCTGCCCTGACAAAAGCACTCTCCCTTATGGCTGCGACCCTATCAGCTGAGCAGAAGCTCTTTTCATCTTGTAAGGAGTTTCCATTGGCTAAGCTGCAAAACCAAGCCCTGAGAAGGGGTGAGATGTTCCAAGATGCAAGCAGAAGGAAAGCCCCTGCAGCCTTCTTGTAAAATCCTGCCCAGATATTAAATGTTTAAGTGCTTTATCTAGGACCACAAATCAAAAAGCTCATTCCTCACCTTCCACGCCGTCACTTTCATAATCTCTTCTGACATCCAGAGGCTCTGATGAAAACATCCCTCATCCATCCTGACCCTCCCTTGGTGGTAAACACTCCCACCCGTTCTTTGATGTGCTTCTATCGAAGAACCACACAACTTCTGAAGGCGAAAGAGCAACGGGGGAGAACCAGACAGACCCACACTGTAGCCAGGGATCAGCACTGGGAACAGCGGCCACTCAGACACCCCTACCTGGATACCTGGGTACACTGTCCCTCCACCATCCTTGCCGGCCACCAAGGCCAGACGCCTGCCACGTCCCTGAGCAGATGAGGGCACTGTGTGTGGGGAGATGATCCACCCCGAGGCTACACATACATCACCCAAAGACGGGGCAGCGGGACAGACAGACGGATGCATCCCACGTTAAGCAGCATTCCCAAACCACTCAGCCCGCCCCCCCGCACACCTCTGGCCCCCGGCTTCTGCCAGCCTTGCAGGAAGCCTCAGAGCCGGGCCAGGCCTGGGCTCGGGGCGCTGGCAGCCACCAGGGGGCACGCGGGGCTCCGCTCGCTGCTTGGGCTGAGCGAACAAAGCCAACGTGGGTCATGGCCGCGCCGAGCCAGCACTACTCACCTTCCGCCTGCGAGGAGAGGATTCCCTTCACCCGCAGATCCAAGGAATCCAGAGACACCTCCATGTACTCCATGCTGTTATCCTGGGCAGAGCCCTCTCTGCCTCCCAACGATGATTTATAGGCTTCAGCACCTAGATTCAAACACACGTATATTTACACAGCTGGGAGAGAAAAAAAAAAAAAAAAAAGAAAGAAAAAAAAAATGTGCGTGCATGTGTAAAGGCCATATTTAACCAAGATGGCTGCATGCGGGCTCCTCAGAGAGCCTATGAGTACAGATGCACACAGAATTATGGAAATGTAACATCTGGGCAGATATGGCACAATTGATCTCCCATCTCTTTATTTCCACCCCTGTCTGATCTGACAGATTTTCCACTTCTATGTAGGTAGGTAACAAAAAAAAAAAAAAGAGAGGAAAAAAAAAAAAGGGATAAATGAGACAAATAAGTTCTGCATCTGAAAGGCACATCTGCCTGCTGTATAGCATCAGCATCAGAAGCTCAAATGGCAGAAGGAAGGGCTGAAACCAGGGCTCAGCGCATTCCCCCATCTCCAACCTGCTGCAAAGGGCTCCAGGTACACCCCGGCCAGGCAAAGCAAACCTGCTGCTAATGCACGGTCTGGAGAGGATGAGACAGGTGACATTCAGCTGAATGGGAGGGGAAAACATAAAAGCCAAGTTCTGGCTCTGAGCGAACAAGGCTGCTGCTGGGAAGGGATTGTATGGGGGATCCCTCGGAGCCTTCGTGGGAATTGTCATCTCTTCGCATTCCCTTGGCTTCTGCTCTCAATCCTGGTTTGCTTCTCCCACTCAGGCTTGGCCAAGAGACTTGTGTTAGCCTGAAAGACTGGCTGCCACCTTTATTTAAGGGGCAGAAAAACAGCCTGCATCTCAAATGAAGAATTGGCTATTTGCTCTGAAAGGGATCAATGGCCCCCATTTCCTTTTAGGAAGAGTTTGCCTTGGGAGGAACAGGAGCAAATGAGATGAGTGACAGACGCTGAGGGCAGCCCAGGGGCTGCAATGTGGTCATTTAGAAAACAGGCAGCAACAACTGCTGATAAAAAATGGCCTGCTTTTAAGGAATTAGCAAACAGAATGAACTCTTTGATGGCAATGGATGTGTGAAGCCTTAATAAAGAGAAGGCACAACTTCAGAGATTACCAACTGTTTTTTCTTTTAAACTCATCCTGTTACTTTTCCTGAAGATGAGGAATCAGATGCAGCCTGCACCTCCTCCATCCTCATCCCACAGCTTTCTGAGGACAAAATGAACTGTAACCTTTGAGTGCTGTGTAACTTCCCTCAAACTAGAACGGCCACCTGAACTCAGGCCCAGAGATGGGCTGAGGTGCTTTGGAATAGCAAGGACAGCCAGCACGTTGCATTCAGCAGGACTAACACCCACACAGAAACAATCAAGCATCACTCTGGGATAGTTATTCCTTTCCCTTCTCCATCTAGCCAATCTCCTTAAGTTCACAGTTTACATCATCAGCCCATGAGCTCTTCACTGGATGTTCTAAGACAAAGAAAGCTTGTGAACAATAATCATTACTTCAGCATGCCCAGGATAAAGTTGCTGCATGCTTAGTTTGCTGTTAAAGTGCAGACACAAGCTGGAAATGAGATGCAAGTTCAGGCCCTGGTTAACCATAGAGGTAGATCTTACCATAAAGGCAAACCTTCCCTGAAAAGGAAGAAAGCACTCTGCAGACAACCGCTGCCTCATGGGCCAGAGGTCCTTACCCTACCTGGCAGACCATTTTCTGTGCAGTTAAAGAACAAAGCTCAATTAGTTACCTAGCACATTGGCTTGTTTCTTTTTATTCCTCCGTCTCCTCTTGCGGGTGGGTTTCAGCCATGGGCTGTCTGTCTTTCCTTTCCTCTTCAGCAGCTTCTTCTTGATGCTGGACTCCGAGCTCTGAACAACCAGAGAGGCCATGTGCATGTAAGGCATCTTGGTATCAGCATCACAGCAGTCCTTTGCACTCATATGAAAGAACCTTCACACAGCTTGAGAAGTGTAAAAAGGCCTCAAGGACTGAGGTTTGAAATCAATTGGTGCAGAGATGCCTTTACAGTGCAGAAAAGGAAACACCAGCACACGTGTGGGCGTATTTCCTGTCATCTCAAAAGTGCTCACTTTACCTTCTTCTCCATGTAGGCTCTAACACCACACTCATCTCAGGAGTAGCTGAGCATCTCTGCACAGCAGAGTGTGTATACAAGCACACTTCTAGCTTCTCCCCAGAAAAGTGGCTTTTATTTCTTTTTTTCAAACTAAAATATTCATATTGCTCCACAGTCATGCTAGAAAAAAATCTCTCTTATACCTGAAGAGCCAGCTGGGATGGACCCTGGGGAATTTAACTGCACAGCAGAGACCAGCTCCCTCCCTGAGCAAGGTGTCACATCAGCACAACCTAATCACACAGCAATCTTCAGGCATGTATGAATCTAAACAGAGTTTAGGTTTCCTTTCTGTTTAATATGCAGAAAATACAGGTGACTTTTCAAAGTCAACATTAAAATAGGGAACCAGAAACTCCAACCCAGCGTTCGAAGCTCCAAATATAAAATTCATGTTCCAACATAAACTCACTCCATCTCTCACTCCTGCTACCTTCCTCGGAGGCTGGATCAGGGCCTACCTTCGTGGCCTACCTTAATAGGAAACTGATGCTGCACCATGCCTTGTTAACGTAGTGTGCAGCAGGATCGAGGTGGTGCTGAGCCCCGGCTCCCCGGGCAGCTCTGCAGTGGTGTCTACCCTGCCCCAACAATCACTGTGCCAAGTGCACGGCTGTGCCTCGCCACGTGGCTTCCACCAGTTGCATCACTCTGCTGGTGGGTGAGAGGTTTGCATCTGAGCCAGTCTCCATCTGGGCTGCAGTCTGAATCACCACAAATAAGCACAGCAAAAATCACAGTCTGGGACGTCTAGATATGACTGGGCTGTTTGGACTTGACTACAGGCTCAACCCTGAGTTTGATCTAGCACTACAAAAGCACCTCAAGCTGCCCAGTGAAAGGGCTATACAGCCCCTCCTGCCTAGTCCTCCGTGGCTCTTGTAGTGTCAGAGAGCAAGGAATGAGATTCTACAGAGCTTCAACAATTCGTTTGGTATAGTTGCTTCTACCTTCAGCTCAAAACATCGAGACAATGAAGTCAAGAATTTTCTCAAGGTGGCTGAAGAATTGGGGTGCTTTAAATGCTGGCTCCTCAACTTGAGATGCTGTGAAAAGGGGAGCAACATTTTTGAAGTAAAGGGGAGGGTGGGGAGACAGACAATCAGTGAATAGCAATTTAAAAAGATGATAACAATTTTCAAGTTCCCTTCACCAGCCATCTGAAAAATAAGAAGTCAGAATCACCAAACAGCTGGTGAAAATCTTGCCTTAGGGCTACCAGACACACTCCTAGGGAGAGTGACTGTCTTTCTGTATGCTGTTTGTACATATGCCTGACAAGGGCTGCCCGTGCCTCTGAGGTGGCATGTCAGACAAAGTGAATTTAGGCAGTGGGTTGGCCCAGTGGATTTGTGAACATCTCCACCTGGATTCACTCTGGAGGCAAGCTGAGCTTCAGGTTGTTAAGAAAACACTGCTGGCTCCCACCACTTGCCAAATCAGCACCCAACGAATTTAAGCATGCTTTAATATTTCTACTAACATTCAAATGATTAAAAGCAGTCAACACCTTGTTGAAAACAAGAAAAACAGCCCATTAATTAGCATCGGAAAGCAATTAAGTGTATCACTGTTATACACCTTGTGGAAAACAATGCTCTGCGTGGATGGATTCAGCCAGTGATTTTTGTCGGAGTCCTAAAACTACACTACTTGTCTCCTCTGGCAGCAAAGCAAAGGGGAAATCATTACCAGCAGGACAACGGTTGAAAGCTGCATTTAGCATCCAGGCTTACCAAGTCAGATTCATCTCCATCCTCCTCATCCTCTCCAGACTCTGCAGACTCTTGTTCCTCCTCAGAGTCGCCATCATCAATCTGCAGCCACCATGTGCCCCAGAACAGAAAGAGTCAGTCCCGTCAGGTCCCTCCAAGTACTGCACCCCTCCACACCCTGCCTGAGCATCCCATCACCATGCTGCACTCAGCCCCAGCCACGTCAGCACTAACACCATTTCCTCTCCAGGACAAGCACTCCAAGGCTGTTAACGCACTTCATGGTTCACCCATGAGGATGGGACAGGATAACACCCAAAGAAAGTTTTCCAACCAAACGTTAATTTGCGTGGTTAGTAAGAAACAACCTCACACCTACAATATGCATTGTGATTTGGGGTAAGTTAACTAAAACAATTTGAATTCTTTACCAGCCTGTAAGAAGATTAGGAAGACATCTCCTGCTGGTGCAGTGAATACCTAACTGTGATGGAAGTCCTGCACATACACTGGATCACAGAGAGTTATGTAGCAAGGCTGAAACAGGAGGGTAGGCGAGGAGACTCTCATGGGGGAGGGGAAAAGGAAGCAGGAAGTGGTCATCAAAAGCCTCACTTCCACCACTGAGCTTTCTGCCATCTTGCATGCTAAAAAATTCCTAGAAATTGCCTCAACTGATTCCGCTCCTGTCTGACAGGGATCAGCAGTGTCCCATCCCACTCTAAGCCCTGCACGGGGCATGTGAATACCTTTCTGACATTGTCTGCGTCAGACGCGCTGTCTTTAGAGGTCCTGTTATCGTCTGCAGGAAATGCAGCTGCCTGTTCTGCTCCGTGATCGTCCTCATCTTCCAACTCATCAGAGTCTTCCTCTTCAGAGTCTACATCTATGCTCTCCCCATTCACGTGAGGGCTGACATCACCTAGCTCCTTTTCACTCTGGAAGTTGTCCAAGCACACGTGCCACAAAGACAACATCAGTTCACAGCTCAGAGCAGCTGAACCCATCCCAGACCGCCTGTGTTAAAGCTGCCAAGGGAGAGCTAGCTGTATGCCCCTCCAGAGCCCTCCAACACCGCCAGCACAGGCAGTGCAGGTGCCTGTCATGTGTCACCTAACCCTGCCAGTCTGGGGAACAAGGAGTCATTCTGGACTCAGGGCACTAAGGGGAGGGCTGCTGGACAGCAGCTTTCAGCCAGACCAACTGAAAGGGAAGCTCCCCATGGAACACCAAGGGTGCAAAGAAGGTTTCTAAATAAAGGGAAGTTAAATCGGGCTGGGGGATTTTTACTCCACTCCACTGATGCCTAGCGCTTTGAATTCACTTGAATTCAAAGGCCAAAACTTTAGGGCCCAGACTGCAGCAAAAGCAGAACCTGATCAGGAGGGAAACCCAGCCTGCAGTTCGTTTTTAAGTCACTGGTTGTTTTCCCTTACAGCCTCAAACAACACTACACAGTAACCCTAAGGACTCCACAACAAAAACGTTACCACGCTGCAGTACGTTTGAAAACTCTCCAGTCCCACAGCACTCACAGGACAGAAGGGGAACATCCACTGGAAAAAGTTGCAAGAGCTGCTATCTGAACATCCACCCTCAAAAAGCCATTTTCAAAGCAGCAAGGCTGCTGTGGGCAGGATGTTGTTGCCAGAGAGAAGATGTAGACTCAGAACAGAAGATGCTGACAGCAACAATGTTCCTACACTACCCATGGGGCTGGTGTGGCAGGACAAGGTGCATGTATGGTGATAGCAAACATGCCCGGCCGGCTCAGTGCAGCCCTCACCTTGGCACCCGCAGAGGAATGAGTTATGCTCTTAAACATCTCAATCATTGTTCTCTGTTTTAACACTTTGGTCTTTTTCTTGGGAACCAGGCTATAGGTTCCCATTCTCCGTTTTTTCTTTCGAGATACTGCAGCAGCTGGAAAAAAAAAAGGAAAAAAAAAAAAAAAAAAGTAAAGCCAAAGTTGGTTCAGGAGTGAAAAAGAAAGGACAGAGTAGAGACTGTAATGCAGGACACTGTATTTAAGGACATGATCTGAGAAAAAAGGCTTCCCATTCCAACTAATTTATTTACAATTCAGCCAAAAGGTGACACACACATACATGCAAACACACAAAGAGCTTTTTGCCAATGCTGCAAAATTGCCCAAATTCTGAGTATCCCCTCTATGCTTCCTCTGTTCCCTGTATCATCATATACACAGCATCAAATCCTTAAATTAGCCCGTGCTTGGCAGCACTGATAATGCCACAGGAGGCTGAATAGAATCCAGCTTGCTCAAATAGATACTGCAAGGTTAATAATACCGACTTACAATAAAGCCATCATATAATAACTAAAGAACAAACAGAGAAAAGGTACTTTAAATAAGGAGCTGTTTGCCATTTAACCTCATTTCACACCTGCTATGGAAGCTTGCTTGATTCCTTTCACCACTTTGATTGGGTCTTAATTTGTTGAGTCTCCCTCCTGGCCTTCTAATCAAACCAGTCCTCACACCTCAGTGCCTGCTGCTGCCTTTGGTGCACACACATCAGAAGTGTGCTTAGTGCAGGCTTTTAACAACAGAATGAAGCAGGAAACAGCCAGCTCCAGCACCAGCAGCTGTACAGGCTGCTCCTTGAAAGCGTCTCTTCACATCTCGCTATGACAAAGTTTCATAAAAAAATCTAGAAAGAGTCCCCTCAGAAACTTTCTGCCAAGCCAAATCATTTTATTTACACAACTGTGGCTCACAGTAAGCAGCATCTGTCAAAACAAGATCTACAGCAACAACCCTGCTGATGCTGCCAGGCAAGGAAACCCTAAAGCAGATTCCGCTGCAAGATGCTGCACTTGGGTTGGGGCAACCCCAGATGTGAGTATGGACTGGGAGGAGAACTCAGTGAGAGCAGCCCTGTGGAGAAGGACTTGGGGGTCCTGGCAGACAACAAACTGGACATGAGCAGCAGTGTGTGCCTGCAGCCCGGACTGCACCGACAGAGGGGAGGCTTTAAGATCCCTTCCAACCCAACCATGCTGTGATACTACAATCCTCTGGGGAAAAACTAGTCCTTGCCAAGCTGCCTCAGCCCATGGACCCTGACACACACACACACACACACACACACACACACACACACGTTTGGGAGCTGGGTGCTACCAAGGATTTTAGCTCTGTCCTCTTACCCGTCTGCGACTTGGAGGTGGCCACATAGCTCTGGTTCTGAGGTAGTGACTGGTGAAGGCCCGGGAGAGAGGGCAATGGCAACGGCTTCCCAAACTCCAGGATGTTTTTGTTGCCTTCCTCTTTAGATTCTTTTTGATCTCTGCTGTCTCTCCCATCTTTGGGGTCTTTACTTGCATGCTGGAAAACAAAATGAAGTTAAATTGAGCCTAATCACTAAATCACTAAAATAAATTTAATTCCGTCAAATAGAATCACTTGCATTTGAAGGTAGGAGGTGATGCTCAAAGGAAAAGCACTCTGCCCCTTCTCTATAGCAAACAACGTTTCTTTGCCTAAAGACTACAAACAGACCCAGCCTGCTGCTGGCCACTTGGTGAGGGCAGCTCCCTGAGAAGGAGAAAGCCTGCACACAAAGCAGGGATGGCAGAGCTCTGCAAAGCGCGCGCAGATACTGAAAAGCATCAGACACTATTTACACAGGCATTAGGCTGGCTCTCAAGAAGATGAACAAAGCCAACAAATACACCTATTCACTGAAACACATCTGGACTGCAGCTGTCACCTCCCAGCTGACAAGGAACAGAGCTTTGCACAGAGGACTCCGAGGGGTGGGCAGCAGTGGGAAGGGATCCTTCCTTCTGGCCCCATTAGGACTCAGCAAAGCTCGTGCTCTCCCACCTGTTAGCCCAGCTCACATCCAAGGAAGGCATTTGGCTGACACAGCAGGTTCACCTCCAGCACTGCCACTGTCCTAGCATGATGTGGCATGGCCCGCTCTAGATCAGCTAGCTTGGGTGATAAACCCCTACTGAAAAGCTGATAAGGTTCAAGAGAATTTTACAGTCACTTTGGTGCTCTGTGCCTGCAGACATGCTCCCAGGCTCCAACACAGCTTACACACGCTCTGATGTGAGCACACCTCACCCCGCACCTTCAGTCATGCAACAACTGCTGCAGCTACATGCGCACTGCTGTGCTGTCACAGCACAGACTGGGTAAATGGTGCCACTCCAATCTGCCATTTGACGCTGGGTGAGCCTTCTTTAACAGAAGGCCTAGCCCCATCCATGCCTCTCCATACACCTGTCCATCAACTGGCAAGCAGGTTTGGAAGAGATGCTCCAGAAATCCAAGAGCACTGGTAGTGGATTACAAGCCCTGCGGTGGCAGTGTGCTGCTCCACCACTTCTTATGGGATGTTTGAGGCAACGGCCGAAATACCAAAACAGAAAAAGGAATGCAGGCAAAAGGAAGGAAGGAAAAAAGCAGTAAAAAAATCAAGATACTCTTTAAAGTCTGGGTTCATACGGGCACTGTTAGATGCTGCTTTCAAGCAATATGTGACCTTGTGAACAAACGGCGAAGTGACTGATTCTCCTAATTACAGCTCTGCCATGTGCACGCTGCTGGCAGAAAGCGAGGGGTTGGTCACAGCCAGAAAAGCCATAATGATAATCCAAAATGACCTGCATAAAGAGGCCATCACATTTTCACTGATTCCCACATCAAGCCCATATCTTCTGGCTGAATTAGCGCATCTCTGCCTACAAGGCATCTAGTTGTGGATTAATGATGTCAAAGATGACAAATCTACCATACCCTTTGATATGTTGTTCCAATCCTTAATTGCTCTCACTGTCAGATAATTAAATGCATTACGCTTTTCCCACTAAATTAAAAAGCCCTGTATCATCAGAAACTCTCATTCCCAGTACTTACAGACTGTGCTTAAGTAAAAGTTTTTAAAACTTTCTCTTCGATAAGCTTAATAGAGTGAGCAAATTAAGTGCCTGCAGGATCATCTTCTGGACATGGGATCACTCCTGAGTCTGCTCCAGTTGTTCTCCCACTTGGAACAAGTACGTCAGGAGTGCTGGGCACAGCATGCCAATAATAGCCTCAACAATACTATTTATACCTCTTCACAGTTTACAGATATAAAGGTTAACTCTCGGATACAGGATTATTCTGAGAATTCCCAGGTCTCCTGGGACATCCACTGCTTTCTGGATTTAACTCAAAATTAGGAGGATGAGCACAGGAGAAGCAGATCTGACACAGAGCTGCCTGCAGCTAAACAAGTGTGCATAAATAGGGGCTTTGTCCTTTACATGCAGCTCCTTGCAAGTGGTCTCAGATAAAGTTTGCTGTTATGTGGAGCCATATGGAGCAATACTAAGGAACAGGAATTTCTGCAGACACAACCAGATCTCCCAGAAAGCCTAATGGCATTCAAGGAGGCATTCAAGGCCAGGCTGGATGCGGCTCTGGGCAGCCTGGGCTGCTGGTTGGTGACCTGCACACAGCAGGGGGTTGGGACTGGATGAGCACTGTGGGCCTCTGCAACCCAGGCCATTCTATGATTTTATGATAACGGCACAGGAAGCTGAACAGGCCATCAGCAAAACATATTACATACAAGTTTCATGTCTATAGAAATCAAATGTTAAATCTGAGGATTGGGGCTAAAAATATCAGCAGAGATCTGGAAGCATTTCTCTGCTTTCCCACCATCCTTCTTCATTCCCTATGAGCTGAAACAGTTACATCTTCACTGTTCTCATTAAATTTTAACCTCCCACCAAGAGCATTACGAGTGCTTAGTGGATTCAACTTTATTCTTTTCCTGTTTCTAAGGTCTCTGAATTCTGTTGGTTCCTCGGCCCCAGTCTGTAGGTCGGTCCCTCCTGGTCCCTCGCACTGAGCTCCTACACTGCTCTGCTCCATCGGTTCCAGATTTAAGTGCTCCCAGAAAAGAGGCTTTGCTAATCTAGCTCACTGCTCTGCTGGGAAATCTCTTCTTCCTTCAAATCCCATCAGGCTGGTGAAGAGCTGGCTCAGGCACATGCACAGATGTCCCGCAGTCCTCATCCCCAGGTTACATCCAACCGGCCCCTCCCAGCAGAGCACAGCAGGCAGCTGCAACTAACAGGGGAAGGCAAAGGGAGGATACAGAGCTCTTGGGAGCACTACAGATTCCTATCAAAGCAAAACAGAAACAAAATATTACAGAATAATAAAACTCACAGGTGTGCCTGCAAGCCCCCAGCACAACCAGGGGGCATCTCCAAATGCAGAACTCCAGCAGGTTTAGTGCTGGAGGAAAGCTGTCGAAGGCAAATGTCAGACAGAGGGTTTCCCTGCAGAACAGGGGACCTGGCAGCCACTGCTCTGCCTTGCTCTGTATGAGCCTGGAGCTGGCACGACCCAGTACCACCTCCATGGTCTGCTACCTGATCACATCCAACTGCATTTAGTGCTTCTATCACCTGCTGCTGCTTTCCACTTTCATGATGGCTGGGTTCCCCTCACCCTCCCTGCTCCTTTATGCAAGCAGGCCTCAATACAACTCCTGCAGCCCAGCAGTCTGCCAACCCCAAGCCAACCCCTGACTCCTGCCTGCCAGCTCCCTTGCCCTTCCCCAGGTTGGCAGAGGAGGTGAGAGGCATACAGTGTGCAAACAAAGGGGCTGCCAACAGCAGGCACCTCAATAAACCCCACAGAGCTCATCACCAATTTGCTGCGACAAATGCTCTCACAAATGCTCTCACATTCCTGCTTCGATTCCTGAAGATCCAGGCTCCTCCTCTTCATGTCTCTCTGCTTTGGGTGGAAAATGCAACACAGCAGCTTGCACCAGAAGCAACCATGCCAGGAAGGCAATGCCTGGCTTTCCAGGAGGCGGCCTGCTGAGAACCCTACCGTGGGTGCACACACCTCCTCATAGTTTCAGTTAAATCAACTGCTGCACTCAGAAACTGCATCATCTGCTTTCACTTAAACCAAAAAATGCAAGGGAACGGGAGCACCTTCATGTAACACCTACATGGGCTCCACTGCAAACATCAACACTCCAAGCAAGAAGCATGATTACTGACATTAAATTTACCCCACTGCTCTGCCTGATACACCTCAGGTCTTTTTTTTTTCCTCCAATCATACATAGGTTTTTAACAGTCCAGCAAGTTCTGTCTTCAGCTGCACATCACAGTCTAGAGGACAGTGAGGAGAACCCCACGCAAAGAGAGCTTCAGGCCACTTTCAGCTTTGTGGTCCCAAGGTTGCCTCAGCCACCATCAACCAAAAAACAACCAAAAATGATCACACACAAACTGCATTACTAATGGCTTTGGTTTTGCAGCTTCTCACGTGGTGTCAGCCAATGCTATACAACAGGTTGTGAAGTTCCTGCTTTGTTCTGGGCATTGCAAGGAATGGGCAAGAAACCGAAAGCATCTACTGAAAGGCTTAGGGCAGTGTCCAGAGACACCTGTATATGGAAATGGAAAAAACTGAACCACAAATACGTTCAATGCATTCATGCTCCTTCGATTGGCACAAGATAAAATGATGTTATGTGTTTAAGAAAATCATATTCACATACTTACTACGCTGTAATGGGATCAACCCTGTTTCTATTACTGGCACAGAAATCCCCTACAGCAGCAGGGAGAAGTTACTAAAAATGGCAAAGACAGACTATCCCACTATTTTTTCCCAGAAGCAAAGATAAAGAACAAATAAACCTTACTAATTAAACGCCGTGTCGGTTCGGCAGACCGCACAGTGTTCTTCCCACAGCCCCACAATTAAGAGCTCTTTCATTACCAAAGCAGATGAGCTGGCAAGAAGAAGAGTGATGCTGGAAGCACGGCCATGTGCTGAGCAAAGGCTCCAGCGTGTGCTGCTTCCCAGCAGTGTGCTGCTTGCACAGCACTCCCAGCATCAGCTCCAGCTCGGCCATGTCAGCCATCTTATCTTCCTTATTCTCAGGATTTTTATCTCCAGCACAGAATGAGCTTGCAAATGAAGCCATACCACTAGAGGAGTAACACAAAGCACTGCTGCAGCAAGGCTGCCAGGGAGCAAGGCTGGGGTCCATCTGCAGCCGGCTGGGAGTGCTAACAGGGTGTGTACCTCTGGACATGGCAAAGTGTGGATGTGCCAGAGGCTCCAACAACTGGGCAATGAAACTTAAGCAAGAAATAGTGGTCTGCTATGAAAACCAGATCCCCAGCAGATCTCACTGCCTGCATGAGCTACAGCAGCGCAGCTCTCCATCGCTTCTGCTGCTGTTGCAGAATTGCAGTTCAGTCTAGAATCTCAAGCAGCTCCCTGGGGACCCTCACCACGGTCTTGGCGAGGCTGTGTGATGAGTCCAGCTTCACAAGTGACCCATCCAGCTGCTGGCCCATCAGCAGGCCACCAGAAGCTTGGCCCTGTTTGAATGACTGCAACGGCACCAGTGTCTGTGTGGTCACATACCCACCTCAAATGGAAGACGTCACAGAATCACAGAATCACAGAATTATCAAGGTTGGAAAAGACCTAGAAGATCATCCAGTCCAACCATTACCAATACTTCCCAGCTAAACCACATTCCTCAACACAACATCCAAACGTTTCTTGAACACTCCCATGGTCAGTGACTCCACCACCTCCCTGGGCAGTGCATTCCAGTGCCTGACCTCCCTTTCCGAGAAGTAACATTTCCTAATGTCCAGCCTGAATCTCCCCTGGTGCAGCTTAAATCCATTCCTCTAGTTCTATCACTAATTATACGAGAGAAGAGGCCGACCCCCAGCTCACCACAACCTCCCTTCAGGAAGTTATAGAGAGCAATGAGGTCTCCCCTGAGCCTCCTCTTCTCCAGGCTGAACAATCCCAGCTCCCCCAGCCGCTCCTCATAAGGCCTGTGCTCCAGGCCCCTCACCAGCTTCGTAGCCCTCCTCTGAACACGTTCCAGGGCCTCAATGTCTTTCTTGCAGTGAGGGGCCCAAAACTGAACACAGTACTCGAGGTGCGGCCTCACCAGTGAAGAGTACAGGGGGACACTGGACTCCCTGTTCCTGCTAGAACCCTGTTTTTGATGCAAGCCAGAATGCCGTCGGCCTTCTTGGCCACCCGGGCACACTGTTGGCTCATGTTCAGCCGAGCATCAATCAGTACCCCCAGGTCTGTTTCCTCCACACAGTCCTCCAGCCACTCCGCCCCAAGCCCCACATCCTACGCCAATGGCCTCAGTCCTAAGGGAGGCTGTCCACACAGGATATTTAACCACGGCCAAGACGACACAGACACAGACCTCACACTTCCAGACCACATGTGCATCCCTGAGCATCTGTCTGGAGAGGGTGCACCTTTGAAGCTCTCCAAATCAGATGGAAAGCTCTTTCACTTTTCTTTTAATGATTTTTTTCCATCCAGGAGACAACACCCTCATCACTACCCCCATTAGAATTTGCCTTTTGAGGGTTTGTTTTTTTTTGTATATTACAGGGTTTCATCTCACTGAGCAGCCCCAGACTCTTGCAAACCACCAACAGCCAACCTGCCTGGCCCTGAGAAGTGGCAAGGCCATGAGGAGCTCCTGCAGTGCAGCCCACATCACTGCTGGGCACTGACACAGAACATCATGTTTTACAGCAACACCTGTGTGCACACAGAAAGCAAGCAGTTCCCTGTGCTGGGACCAGGCATTCAGCAGCAAACAGCAGAAATAAATACCAACATAAGCAAAGGAGTTCTCTTCCTTGCTCCTCCTTCCTGCCCAGGCTCCATCCCTCCCAGTTAAAGGGTTCCCATATTTTGGGCTCACATTGTGAAAGGAATAAGATATTAATTCCCCTGTTTCCGCAGAGGGTTCAGTGCCTCTGACCTCATTTCTCCACACAGCACAAAACTGCCACCAGAAACACACAGCTCCAGTTACAGCCTCGTGGTCACCACAGAATGACTGGAAGCAACCTGGGAGTCCCAGCTCAGCCAGCTGCTGCTCCTATCTTAAGGGATAACTGCAGGACGCTTTCACTCCCAAGACCCTTCTTCCCTTCCAGACACATCTCAGAGAGGTTCAACATAGAAATAGGGGTTTCTGAGCAGGAGGGGGCCTCTCAAAGCTCAAAACACACACACACACACACACACACACACACATATACAAAACTTCCCTTTTGGTCTGCTGTCTCACCCTGCAAACCTCTGTTTTCTCAACAGAGTTATGAACAGAGTAAGAAAGAATGGAAGAAATTCTTGCAAAGGTGATGAGTTTGTGCTACTGTACCAACAGAAGGGGAGCAAAACCAATGCTGTCAAAACTATTCTGAGATCTCTGTTCAAAAACCAACTTAACATGCAACAATATCAATTAAAATTGTCACCTGTTTAAGATTCAGCTTCGATCCCAATTCAGGAAGCAATTCCTAAACAGAGAAAAAGCTGGTTACATATGTGAGAAAATCATTTCCTTCCTTTCAGGCACCAATATGCACATACAGAAAAGGCTACTGAGGTCCCCTGACAACTGTAAGGTTGAAGAAAACAATTTTTTGGCCCCAGAAGGTTTCTGCAGGAGCTGAGGAATAAAAGTAAATGCATTGCAGGCAACAAAATACCTTCCTGCCCCGCTTCCTTCTCTTAGCATTTGTGTGCAAGAGGACTCTACCAAGAGAAGAGCAATGCTCGAAAAAATTGATGATGAAAACCCATGCATCCAGTAACATCAAATTGTGGGTGATTTCCACAATTCCTAAAACACATCCACCTGCTCCCACAGTGCTTTCGAAGGGGAAAAGGCACGACTGCACGCGCTGTGCTGAGGAGCCTCTTATAAGCTGCTCAACAAAGAAATAATCGGGACAGAAAAATGGTAAGTAGCAAAGACTTTGCTCCTCAAATGAAAACAGCATGTAAATTCGAAAGACAATGGGGAAAAATAGGTAGTAATTATCTGGAAGGCTGAACAAAACAGCTGCTTTATTGTCTTGCAGAAATGAGATCAAATCTTGGGGACTGTGGGCTCGAATTCAGATAGATGCAAAGCCCCTGAGCAGGAAATGTGTGAACATTCTCTTCCTACCACCTTGTGGATTTCATTCCTCTCTCCATTTCCAACCCCAGGAAAAGGGCTGCACTGCAGAGGAAAAGTGGCCGAACAACTGCAGGCTTTGCCTTTTGAATCCATTGCTGTTGCACGAGTGAAGGGTGATCAGCAGTGTAATTACAGCACTCCCATAACGTGGCAATGCAAACACTCCAACGTTGCAAGCAGCTTTATAGAGACAAGCCCAAAAGCCCAAGGGGTTGTATAAAAAATCCTTCTGATGTATCATCAAATAGGAATGATGAAAATACTCCTTCCTAACCTAGCAGTTGTTTTTTAGAAGGGAATTGCCTCTTTCAATTGCTCAGCCCCAAGGGGGTCTCTTCCCTGTCAAATTCCACCAGGGTCGGGGTTTGCTCTGCCTAATTTAAGTGCACTGCAGGCTGCTGGAGGAAAGCTGCAAGGTTTCAGCTGCAAAGCCTTGTTTGGGTAAGAAAGCCTTCCATGAGACTTCCATCAGGCTGCCTGTGCTGCATCTGGGCCTCCCCAGCTGCCAGCCAAAAAAACTCAGCAGGGGGGCGAGAGCCAGAGAATTCAAATGCAATCAGGGGAAGGCAGAGGGGAAATTAGTGGTTTGGGAGAATGGTTGGGAAATCGTGGCCCCTGTGGTTTCTGCCCTGCTCTGCAGGCTGCACGCCACAAGGTTTGCAGGCTCCATGTGTTCCGACTCCCACCTGCTTCCGGAGTCACAGGTGCTGCAGCACCAAGGGCACCTTTCCCCATCTGTGGCTGGCTATGTGCCACAATCATTTCTCTTTTTCTTTTTCTTTTTTTTTTTCTCTCCCCTTCCTCTGCTCCAGACCACAACGATTCACAGCTTTGAGACCTTTACATCGTACTGTTGCCCTGCTGCAACACGTAGGTGACATCTGAGGATCATCTGGCATTTGCTTGTCCACAAAATGCTGGTAAGCTAGCAGCAATCCACTACGCCAGCACTTACAGAGCTGCAGCAGCTTCCCATTTATTTCTGGGTGTCACTCACACTGCCAAGCAGGGCTCGCAGCAATCTGTGTGCCCCAACCTGGGTACAGGATGGTCCCTCTCCATCGTTAGACGCAGCACGATGGAAGGATCTAGCTCATCTGAGCTAAATATAAAGTGTCACAGGGTTGGAGATCAAGTGCTCGTGGTGCAGATCTGACTGTTCCCAGTATCTAATTCCCCATCTTTGGCGAAAGAACCAAAACTTGGTCCGCATTTATGACAAACAAAGGCCCATTTCTGCTCACTCCCACTGTTACTTGGGGTCGCAAGATAACTTCAAATCTCCTTTTACTTCCTGAACAAAAAACAGATCTCTTTTTTAATAAGTAATGGTAAATCCACACCCAAGGATTCCTTGAGAAAGACTTCTGAACAAGCTGCATTAGTGTAGGCAGCACGTACAGGGTAAGAGAGCATCATCCGGTTTAATGACACAGCAGTGCAATCAAGTTGCCTAACTTATCAGCTTCTTGACAGCTTTCAAGCTTAGGAGAAGCCTCCAGTTAACACACTATGCTTAATTTCCTTTGGGTCAAACGTATAAGAAATCTAATTTGTTTCATAAGCAGCTCTAGATTTCAACAGACAGCTGATGAGCAATACAGCCAAGAGAGAAAGGCCATTTAGTGTCTGATAGATCTGCCAGAGAAGGCAATTGATCAATTATATATTTAGAAACACATTGGGGAAAAGAGCTGATTGTGGCCATGTGACTGTTTGAACACCTCTGTAAGAAGAGAAAAACATCAAAAAAGAAAAAAAGAACAAAAATCAGCCTGCTTAGTAGAACATCACTGAAATATATCCATCCCTGTGCAACGAAGTGTCCCTCCCACACACCCAGAGAAAGCCAAGACCTAGCATGGGTCTATTATACATTACCAGGCTAGGGGTGGGTTTAGGCATTGTCTTCCGTGCTCTGTGGACCTTGACTTCAGCATTAGCAGCAGTGGCTTTTTTAGCATCCATGTCCTTACTGCCCTCCCCGAGCTTGGTTGGCATCGTGGCTTGCATCTGAGAAAAGGTGCCCACAGTTCTCCCTTTGCTTGCTCCTCCTGGAAGGGTTTTTGCAGCATGGCCAGTGAGAGAAGCAAAGGTGCTGGTAGTCCTTAGAGGTTGCTCCTGCGCCATCTGCTTGGTTAGAATATATCCATTGCTCCCTGTTAGAGAAGTCTGTGTGAAGTCATTAGCTTTCATATGGTTTTGCTTCCCAGTCTCACCGTCTCGTTCAGAAATGCCATTTTCTGCTATCCTATTTAATTTAGTACTAGAGTCCTGCTGGCTCACTTTCGTATTGTCCTGAGTGTTTTTCGCTGGGTTTGGGTGGCTCCCAGCCTCGCCGTGCTCACAGGAACCGTTGGTTTCACCATCTACAGCCATTTTTGGTTCCCCCACTTGCTTTTCTGTAGCACTTTCATCCGCAGCCATGGCATTGAACCCTGGAGAAAGAGGGAGGAGAAAGGGAAGGGAGGAGAAAGAAAAGGGTCACGGGCGTCATTCAAACACGCAGTGGCTAACGACCACTAAATGTCTCCCCAAAGAAGCTCTCCCTATGTATTTCCACTTGGGCTGCCAGCACACCTACCTGACTGGCTTGGCCGGATCCTGGCATGGCAAAAACTGGGGCAGCTCAGCTGAAAGCAGTGCACTCATTCTGACTCACCTCAGCTGCAGATGCGGCCATTTATTCCCCAACGATGGATATTTCAAGGTAAATATTATCTTTAGCTTTACCAATAACTACATTTATAGGACCATATGTCAACACTTCGCATGTCAAACAAAACACTGCCCAATCTTGCACTCGGATCTCTGGCAGAGCTCTTCACAGTGCCATGGGAGAGCTGCTGGGCAGCTGGATGGGCGAGCTGCTGTGGCACAGCCTGGAGCCTGCAGGTGGTAACCCTGCAAGGAATAAGCTCTGTAGGCAGCACTGCTCACTGAAGATCACTCTTCCAGCAGGAAGAAGCAGCAGCACGGGAGCAGGATTCGTGGTGTCATTTCAGAGGTAACAGCCAGAGTAAACACGAGGGTGAAGCAGGCTAAGTGCAACTCCAGGCTAAAACAATTACATGGTTAAAGCACATGTGAGATCTCTGCAGACCTAAAGCTCACTCACAGATAACACAGAGCATCCACGCAAAGACATTTTTTCCTCCTTTCCAAATATTTCCAAGCTCCCCTGCCAGTACTTTCATCCCACAGATATCTCAGACCTGAGCTGACAGAATCCAAGTATGAACACCGTGTACTTGCAGAAAGGTTCCCGACACGACAAACCAGCAGCTCCCCAGGCAACCAGGGCTGATAACAATTCATTGGCACGTACAGTAAAATGAGTAAATCAACCTGCTGTTAAGGATTCTGTGTATTGTTTTCCTTCCAGAGGCCAGACAGTTATGAAAAGCACTGTAAGTGCCATCGAAAGCTCTGTCCAAGCAGACTGGAGGAGCAGGTAGGACTGATTTACAGCCAACTGAAGCTATTTTAGCCTACAGTAGAGCCCAGAATTCAAAGCAGAAAACAGCTGTGCAAGCCAGAGCAGCGTGCTGGTATCAGCACCTTGCTTCACACTGCTCATGGAGACTGATATCCTGCAGTCCTCTGCTGACCTGGTGAAAACCTTCTGCAAAGCTCCAAGCCCAACGCCCACCTCCCCTGGGTGCTGCCAGGCAGAGCTGGAGGGACAGGGGCACCACGCAGGCAGAAGCATCATAGCTCCCCAAACAACCATTCAAAGTCAGCATCTTCCGTGCTGCTTCCTAGACCACTTTCTGTGTGCTGAAAGCTTTGACAAGGTGCACGTGGGCTGGATTGGCATTGAGAGGACTCGCGTTAGGGCAAACATAAAATTGCTACTAGGTGAGACATCTTGGGCAGGGGGAGCAAAGCACTGCACACTGCCCTTTTACAATCCTTATTCCTCTCATTCTTCACTGGGTGTCCTTTGGAAGACCACATCAGTGTGATTTAATGAGTTCTTTCAGCAAACTTGGCACCAGAAGGAAAGTGAAGGTGGGCTCCCTACCTGCAGCTGCAGGCTCTCAATGCTCAGCAGGAGGCACCTGGCAGGGTGAAGCCGACAGTATTTGTTGTCTGCAGTGCTGTGCACTTCCACCAGCACAGCAAACAGCTCCCCTGGCTGAGGGTTAGCTAAACCAAATCAACGGAGAGCAAGAATTCCTCTGCCTGCCAGGAAGGCAACCAAACCAAGGTAAATGAGAGCACTGCCCCAAGGGGAAGGAATAACTGCATTGGCCTCCAAAGCATCACACTTTATGAACAATCCACGAGGTTGAAATAGATGTAATTCAACATATGTTTACATTTTTGCTGAACAGGGGCCTGTAGAAAGCGATGGGAACACGATCCAGAGAGAGCAAGAGCCCTGCAGTGAATAAATGCTTAATAAAAGCCCGCAGAAGCTCTTCAACAGCACCAGCTAAAGAAATGCTCATTCCTTACATTTCACCTTTTCTTTACTTTCCAAAAAAAAGTTTTTTTTTATTGCAAACCTGTTGAAATCTTGACTAACAATAGACCTCGTGACAATGAGTTCCATGGGTCAATCAACAAGTTTCTCTTGAAAGCCCAGCTCAACGGGAGGCTTTTCTGCTCATGCTGGAAACACCAGTGAATAAAAACCTGAAACTGATTATTTCTCTGAAACTTTACAACATTCATTCCTTTTAAACAGACCAAAACCACGCTTTGTCTGTAGTCATTTCTCTCCCTCTTTGTCCTTTAACTCCAAAAGACTACAGATAAAAATATACAGCCAATCTCTGTGGTTGTGTAAACTCAATTATTAGAAGCGTCCTGGTATTTCCAGCATTGTTTATGCATCCTCTATGTCACATATAGCAGGAGAAGCATGTCACACAGTTCACAATGCTGCCTGCAGCCCGACCCAAGCATACACAACTAATTGTAAAGCAGCAACAGGAAACTTCTTACTCAGAGATGGTGAGGCCCTGGCACTGCTGCCCAGAGCTGTGGGTGCCATCCCTGGAGGACTCTGTGGCCATGGATGGGTGCTGGGCAGCCTGAGCTGGGAGGCAGCCCATGGCAGGGGGTGGATCTTGACTACCTTCAGGGTCCCATCCAACCCAACCATTCTGTGACTGTATGAGTCCAACACAAGCAGAGGCCAACCTGTCCTGCTGCCCATTCCCGTAGCAAGCTAGCTGAAGCTGCTACCAAGTTGAAACAATCTTCAATGTGTATCTTCTAGGAGCTGGATACCAGCCCTGCAATTCTACAAGCAAAGAACAATCAGCGATGCATCTAAAGCAGTGCTCTGCATTACGGGTCACTGTGAGCAACAAAGAGTTTGCAGCCTTCCACCTCTCCAAGCACCCACACCGACCCTCTGCAGCAGCTTCAGTCTTAAGCTTCCTTCTCACTATCAAACACAGTTACTCAAAATTAAATTAAAACTCCAATGAAGAGAATGGAAGATTGAGAAAGGAGGGGAGGAGCTGAGCCAGAGAGTGCCTTGAGCACAGTGCAATGGATGCTCCAACAGCACCAGCTTTCCACCTGCAGGCAGGCAGGATTTTGGCCCAAGGCTCGGCAGCACTGAGAGAATCCTCCAAAAAAAATAAAAGTCTTCAATATATTTTGTTAAACCCAGATCTCTCCGTTCAATGTGACAAAATAAGAACACGCAAGCGTTAGGAGCATTGCTCCAGGCCAAAATGCAATCACTGCTAAAAAAAAACAAAACAACCAAGAATAAAGGTCCTTCAAGTGAGTGCCTGATTATCTGATCTGGAACTTCGACATGTTTTCCTAGGCACCTCAGTACTGCTGGAGGCTGCTGATGTCCCACAGGGTCCTTCCATCGGTGCGCTCCTCATGCAGGGCACAGGGCTGAGGCTGCAGCAGCGCCACGCTGAGCCCAGCACAGCTCATGGTTCTGAACTGCACCTGTGTGAGTGCTGCAAAGGTTTATACGTACAGACATTTCACAGGCTTTTACCTGTAAGTGCTTGCTGACCGTCCTTAAACTGCCACAGATAGCACAGGCATTTATTCAATATCCAGCTGACCTGCTGGAAACAGCATGGAGTGCACCTGCTGAAATCCTTGCCTTGAGGTTCCTCCAACCTCTTCTTTCTTTAAATCAAAGAAAATCACGAAGCAGAGAAAAGCAATAAAAATAAATACTGCTGAAGAGATGAGAGCTCTGACCAGTAAGGAATGGGAGATTGGGATCCCATCCTCCATCTGAAAGGAAAGCTCCACCTCTGTCATTCAAGCCAAAAAGCTGAGCACTGTGAAGCCAAGAAATGAAGAGAATTATAAGTTTCAGGCCAAAGTTCCTCTCTGGGATGAATTACTGATGGCCTTTATTATTTTTTGTCCCTTTTACATCAGTGTAGGCAGATGACGGCCAGCTGAGCTCAGTTTTGTATTTCCACAATGCAAGTGCCACCTTCCTACTGCTCTGAGTCCACAGTGGGAGTCTGCCCCACATCTCCTGTATGACACAGCCATACACAAAACAGGGAAAAAACACAAACACACACACAAAAAAGTACACTTGCTGTTAATGTCCCACACTGAGCATACAGGTTGAGTAAACGGGACTCAGCCTCTTGCTTATAAATACCAATGATGACTGTGAGGTGTTTAATGCCTCACATGAAATTAATTGTCCTTTTGCCATGGGATGGAGTCCCCAACACAGCGAGCACCTGGTGGGCTGTCAGGGGGGAGCGACCACCTGGAGCGTGTGAGCATCCTTTGTTCCACCTGGCCTCCTGGCTGCCGAGCTCAGCAGGGAGTCCCAGTGCTGAGCAAGTCAAGGCAGAGAGATTATTCTTTTTCTCCTTTTAAAGCACCTCTCTCCACACCTGGGAATGCAAAGGTTGCAGCTGCTCAGTGGATAGCTGCATGTTCCTCACCCACGGCAGCTTTCTGTCTGCAATAAGAGGCGGGGAGGGGGGGGGAAGGAAAAAAAAACTAAGAAAAAACCATTCCCAGGAAATTAAAACGCTAACACTCTCTAAAAGCAGCTTTAAGGTTATCTGAAAGCAAAGTGTGCACACCTCACACACCTCCCGTACAGCAGCTTGGATGAATCTCCAGGAGGCTGAGCCTAATGGGGGACTTCACTCCTCATTGTGGCTGAGTACAGCTTCCCACCTCCGGGGTAGGAGCAACACCAGGAGCAGTCTGCACTGGAAGGTCATGTCAGATGAAGCACACAGCTGGGAACTATGGACAGGAGGAGAACTGAAATTTCTGGCAATTCTTGCAAGAAACCACTTCTGACTAACTTCTGAGTCAGGCTAAATACAAGTCAGCCTAATAAAACACTTCTGCTCATCTCTTCCATCTCCCCACCCCTCTTCCTTCCTTATCAAAGGCAAAGAGGGACCTAAACTACCTACATAAAAACTGAACTGGGATGTTTCCCATGGATAACAGAAGGGGACGCAAAGCCGAAGCAGCAGCTTACACCCAGGACAGATCTAGTTTTGTGTTACAGACAAGAACTCCTACCGATCAGTTTGCTTTGCAGCAGCTCAGCCTAAACCAGGACCTAGAAGCCCCAGCAGCCTTCTTTGGGTTCCCACTCCAGACCTCTTCTTCTCTAGAGCAGAGAGCAAACACCAAGAGCTACGTCCCACACAGCAGGGAACTGCACCAGGCTGTGCACCCCACATCCACACATCACTACCCATCCCTTGGTTAGGAAAAACAGGCTCAAAGAAACCATTCCGTGCCATCCTGTGAGTCTGCTGGAATGATTTCATGTTCACCCCACGCCCAAAAATGCAAATTCCCATGCTAACTCAGAACATTGTTATTAACAGAATTTAGGGCCGCTGACTAATTGAACTGCTATGATGGCCACAGATGCTTAATGAAGTTCAGCCAAGAACAATACATGTAGCACGATGACCAAGCAAACCACTGTCTTTTACATAAATTGTACGTTTGAGAAGAAAGAGAATACAGTCTGAATCTCACCACAAGTACAGAAACTATGCAGTTTAGATGGTAGGATCCTTTTTTCCCAGTAACAGAACAGTACGGTAAGCTGAAGTGGTTGAAATTCAAGCACCCTGTCAACCCTCAGGACTGCTCCTGCACAGGGAGGGTTCCCAGCTTCCTTTACAGATACAGCATTTCCTTTTAGTCAGAATGAGTCAAGACTTGCAAGGTGCAGAAGCTTCTCTTTTCCAGACCTCATCCTGTCTTTTCACCTCTGCAGATACTTGCCACTTACCTTGGGATCAACCTAGAGCTAAATACACTAGCGTAATACTCCTAAGCCAAGCAAAGCAAGGGATCAAAGCTCAAGTCTCTTCCCAGAGGAATGCAACCTCATACCGATATCTCAGACTCCATTTCTGGTCTTCCTGGATCAGAGGTCCATGTGGAACTGACGTCAGCAGCAACACTCACATGCCACCAGTTAATATGCAAGCACCGTGGTCACATCTGACACAGCACTCAATATTTTGCTTGTTCCTTCTAAGCAGAGCAAAACATTACACTGGGCAGAAGAGAACGCAAAAGCAATGCTGTACTCACACAGGTCCAAATTAAGTCCAAAATTCTGTTTCTAGCAAGAACAGAGTATTTTGGTGGGGTGAGTTCAGTGCTCTTCTGATGTTCTATTATGGAGAAGAGAACAAAAATTCCCCAGATCCTGGCAGATCAATGAGAAGCAGCTAGTCAAGGAATAATGAAGCCATGAAAAGAAAGTGGGGAAAAAAAAAAAAAAGATTAGGGCCTGTGTTGTTTCTTTTTTCCCTCCTAATCCCACCGACATCTATTAAGCTCTCAGATCTGTGTGTGCAACTCACAGACAACCACAGAGGAAAGATTTCATCCAACTAACATGTGCACTACAGCCTGCAAAGTAAAAGAAAGCAGAGACAAGGCAGAAGCCAGGAAGCAACCCTCACTGGCACGAAGTGTCTGAGCCAGCAGTGATCGCTGCCTGCTCTGGAGCAACAGAGAGACTCAGAGGAAAACAGAAAGTTAACTTTAATAGGGAGGATAAAGGCCAGGTCATCGTGTGGATCAGAGTTTGACTAAAAGCAGTCACACAGAGGAAGTTCAAAGTAACTCGAGCCTCCTTTGTGTCTCACAGCCACACGAAAGCAGAAGTGAAAACCATATATAATTCAGGTGGGTGGAGATGGATGGACTGTAGAGCAAATTTGCATCTTCTGGGGAAAAGCCCTGCTCAGCAGAACACAGGAGGAGAACGGGGCTGCTCCTGTTGAGAGCACACAGCTGAGCCCTTGTGCACAGAGCACATCTCTCAGCCCTCACCTCGCTCCCAGCTTGCCACAAGCCAACCCCATGAGCCAGGCTGAGATCTGGCCCTCCACCAAGGCAGGTGCTCACCTTCCTCCTTGTTGTTGGTGATATCTTTCAGCAGTTCAGTCTTCATGCAGGCGTCTTTCCTTGTCTCTCCCTTACTCAGCACTGTTTGCTGATGGGGGAAAAAAGAAATACCGAGTTTTAGCTCCAAGTTCATACACACATTGCATTAAAAAAAAAAAAAAAAAGTCATGGATGTATCCTGTTTACATCACAGGCCAACCTCTCTCCGCAAAATACCGCTGGCAGGAAACTGCCAAGGCACAGGTCAGAGATAAAGGCCCCAGGGCTGGGACCTGTGCTTGGGGCCAAGGCAGGCACTGCAGTTGGGTGCAACCATGCAGCTCTGAATGCAAAGAGCTGAGAAACCCAACCGAGGCTGCTGCAGGCAGAAAGGGGCATGGAGGGCACCCCAAGGAAATGACCCTCGTGGCCCCAGACTGCTTTGTTGTGGTTAGGAGGAGGTGGGCTGAGCCCATTTCTTGCTGCACATCATTTATCTGCACAAGCAGGTCGAAGTAGGCTTTGGTATTTCTGCTTTTCGTGGTCTGTTTAAATGCAATTTATAAAACACAGCCATCAGTGAGCTGCACCTAACTCACAGCCCCTGCCTTCCACGTTTATTAGGGCCAGTGAGCTCATTTCTTCATTTTATGGGAAGTAATTTTTCTTTTCTTCCTCTTTCATTCTTCTGCAGAAAGGGGACACCTGCTCTCCCCTCTGCCTTTCACATGCCTGGCATCACACTGCTAGATCGGGTCTGCAGCCTTAACACCACTGCTGTGGATTCTGAGGGGCAGCTAAATTCAAATTAAAAAAAAAAAGAAGAAAAAAAAAAAAGCTACCAAAACAAAGGAGAAAAGACTTCTAAAACCAAACCAAAAAACAACCAAACACACAGATGAGAAGGGCCTTTTGCTACAGCTCTCTGCTCCCAAACTAGAAGACAAGCACGGTGCCGCCCATGGAGCTGCATGGCACCAGGGGAGCCCCGATACCACGAGCCCAGGTCAAACCAAGTGCTGCAGGGAGAAGATGAAGTTCACAGCCATGCAAATCAAAAGGTTTAAAGCACAATGAATGGTTAAAAAAAGGAACAGAAGGCCTGCCTGTCTCCCTTAAAGCAAGCAAGAGATAACAAATGCATACGAAGGCTGAAACATCAGCTTCAAAGGCTTTACCAGGCAAACAAGGCACTGCTGCTCACCATTCCCCAACCATTCCCTGCTTGAAGCCACACAGGCAGACCAGCCTTGGTGCTGCTGCTGGGAGCCAAAGGCCCAGCTGGCCTGAGCAACGCCTGCTTCCAACAGCTGCCATCAAGGAAGCACGGGAACATAGCCTCAAACAGGAACACAGATCAGCTTTTCCCTGCTAAGCCATAACATGCGTCCTTAATGAAAACACCTACAAGTAAATCCTACCTCTCCTCCACCCAGACTTGCTGTAAAATGGGGATAACTTCACCTGCCCAACAAGCTCATCCTGGCGCAAGGGTAAGCAGGGAGCTGCCCTGGGGCCTGGCCTGTGCAGTGAGCCCCTGCTCATCTCACACAGACCTGCTGGTTTGCCCGAGCTTTGTTGCAATAAATAGAGGTCGTGATATTCCTGCTGTTCGACTGACTCCTCCTGAAAGCCTCAGCATTTCCAGCAGGCCATTTCCATCCCTCCCATCCTTTATTTTTCAAGCAGCTCCCCCACTCCACCAATTATTCACGCCCTCCCTTTCATGGGGACACTGCTGCTGCTCAGACCACGAGGCCTAAAGAAAAGCCACTGCAGGAGCCCCAGCGTCAGCCAGCCCGCAGCTACAGAACACACTCCCTCTTCTCTGCAATTAACAGGAGCCCAGAGCTGCCCCACATCCCGGACAGCGCTGGGAGCTCTCAAAGCAGCACCAAGAGAGGAACCATCGCTGCTCCACGCTGGAGAAGGAAAGCTCAGTGCCAAGTCAAAGCCACTGAGGTGGCTCCAATGGGTTCTGCAGCCCCAGCCAAGTGGCCTCGCTAGCAGCAGCTTGATGGCCTCCGGGCATTGCTCTGGAGCAAACAAACAGCCAGCATCACCATCCACAACGCTAACGCACCTTCAGACCTGCTGGGAGGGAAAGAATCAAGTAACAATAACGAAAAAGACAACTGTGACTTTGGAAGCCTTCTGATCCAAAGGAGGCTCCAGGAAAGCACCGCACGGCCCTCGAAGCCTCGTCCCCAAGGACAGCACTGCTCCGCCCGTGCTCCATCACCGCAGCAGGGTGTTGGCAGCAGGACGGGCAGCAGGCAGCACCCTGGGTGCCCACCACCCACAGCCCAGCCATTCCCACCGGCCCACGGCTCCACCCAGCCGAGCCAGCAGCAACTTGGCTGCGAGTGTCAATACCTCCATATTTGTGTGCCTTGCTTTTCCCCCCTTAAATTCAGAGCAAACTTCCCCTTCGCTCACACCCCATGGCCCAATCCGTCGGCTCCTGATTGGCAGGGAAATCCTATACCCACCCTCCCCGCCAGAAGTGTCGGCTCTTGCAGCAGTCCCAACAAAAGCCAACTGCCAAGCTCAGGCTGCTTCACAATAAAAGTCTCACGCTCTCCTCTTTTATTTTTTTCCCCCTTCCCCGCAGACGGCCGCCTCCATTCCCCGACCCCAGATGGATTATTAACCTCCAGCCACTGGAGAGCCTCCACCAAGGCTGAGTGCCACGAGCGACGGGGCGTGATTCCCCCCACCGGCTCCTTTTATTTTTAGATTTCGAGGGAAAGAAAAATGGCTGCGTCTTAAGAAAGGTGTCTGAAAGGGCTTTAGAAGCCAAGAAGATCCAAGCAAGGGCTGGCTTTAGTCTTTCCTCTCCGCCTCTGATTAACAAGAAATAAGGCTTCCCTTCCTCCACCACGTCTTTGGAGAGGACGGAAGACAGGGCAGAGCCGAGGAAACGCTCTGCAGCATTTCCAAGCAGGCAACCAGAGACTGCATGGTGCCTTTAAAACAAAAAACAACAACAAAAAGAGCAAAGCTGGGAAGCACAGAGAGCTTCTTCCTCAGCCTCCTCCTTGGCATTTTCATCAGCCCTTTGCAAAAGTCCAAGCAGGTTTTACAGGCAAAGACAATACATGCACAGCACAACTCCAACATATTGTATCTTACCAAGCCCAAGAGAGCAGTTAGTTGCATCATGAACCAGAGCTCTCTAGCAGTAGACCAGGAAGGAGCGGAGGTTGATGTGCTAAGATGACTACCTCCACAAGAGTCCCTTTTTTTTTTTTCCCTCCCCTCCTTGTTTTCTTAAAAATCAACCCAAGCTTTGCAGCAACGCTGCTCTGATTTGAGACGTGTGTTAAAGCAGGTCAATCTGAAGGAGGGCTGGAAGCAGAATGACCAACCCCTCTCCAACTCTGCTGCACAGAGCTGCTGTGCTACCAGCAGCAGCTGCACCAACGCTCCCCACCCAACACACGCACACCAGGCACAAGGGACAGCAGTGACCCTGGGAGCCCAGAAGCCCCCAACAGGAGGCACCCAGGGGACACTGGGCCCCCAGAGGTGACACCACCAGCACAGCCCCACGGCTGGATCTCACCCCATGCAAGGCAGCTGTGTGTTGCAGCAAGAAAGGAAGGCAAAGCCCTCGATAAATGATGCAACTCCAGCAGCAGCGGATTCCCACTCACTCTCATTTTTTTCCTGCTAATAAAACCCAACAAACCCAACCTGCTCATAACCTTTGCCTTAAAAGAAGGCAAACGTTTTCTAGCTGATTATATAGGAAGCAATGATTAAGAAAATGCCTGTAGAGAGACGGTGTTTGTTTTGTAGGCAGGAGAATGGTGCTCACTTCAGATTTCAGCTCTGCTCTGGTCCTGCTGAGCATGGGCAGGTTTGGGATCATCAGTCACGGGGACACTGGCCCTGGGCCTGCCATGAGAAGCATCTGGTTTAGAAAAGAAAGGAAATGTAACACCCGTGTACCTGGCCTACAAAGCAGTCACCAGTCTCAAAGCTTCTTTTCTAGGTTAAGGCCACTTCCTTATAAGCCTCGTGCAATCATGTGAACATGGAATTTTATCTGCAGCTCACAACAAGCACTCCTCTCAGCCTGAAGTCTGTCCCCAAATCAAACTAGACCTGCAATTCTTTTGTCTCCTGAATTCCTCCTATCCTAGAAGAACAGAAACATTTTCTTCTCTGCCCCCATGGCTCCCTCCAATTCCAGCCACACAGATCAACTCCCAAAAATTGGGGGAAGGGTAGAAACGAGGCACAAGTCCTTGCATGCAACAGCTGGGAACAAGGAGACACACGCATGAAACACAACAAGACTTAAAAGTGGGTTCTCACAGCACTAGGCAGCCCATAATGGTGCCCAGGCTTCAGGCAAGGGGGGTCTGTGAAGCCCAGGCTCCTGTAGGGATGAACCCAGTGAACAGGGCAGCCTTGGTGCGGATGCAGCTATGCTGTCTTGCTGCTTCCACGCTGGGAAGCATTGCATCCATCTAACTGTGACCCAGTAGAGTGACAACAACTACAAGTTCTATGTGAAGACAAATGGAAATCCAAAGCAGACAAAGGAATCTCCTTCCACTAAGGTTAGCAAGAAGTACAGCTGCTGCCCACCTTCTCCTATCACAAGGGAAGGGGGGGGGGGGGGGGCAGAGAACCCTAAAACAGAGATGAAGACTCTTAATCTTTTCTAGCAAAAGCAAACCAGACACTTCAGAAACACTAGGTCCACAGGAAGGCTCAGCACGGATGAAATCACAGCACCAAGAAGAGCCTGGAGAGAACAGTTTGCAGCCTCGTCCCCATCGACAACACCCAGACACCTCTTTGGCCTCAGCCGTCCTCTTCCTCCCTCCCCCAAACCACCACAGCCAACAGAGCAGCTCCCTCACACCCCTACCCAGCCCAGCAACACCAGAAGGGACACCTTCTCAGGCCAGGGCCCAAGGAGGTGGCCCCAGCCTGGGTGTTCCTTGGGCCATGGAGGACCTTGCCCCGCGCACACCACCTCTTCTGTGCCACCTGCAACCACAGCGACGCCTGCGAGCCGGGAAAGCAGACAGGGAGAGGAAAACAAGGCAAAAAACAAGACAAAAGTTGCACCCTAGGGCCTGTCCCTCTAATAGCTACAGCAAAACCTCACCAAGACTTTACTCTCCTGGAGGGTGAGAAAGGCACGCAGCGCTGCCCAGCACCCGAAGTCCTAGAGGTGGCAGCTCCTCACCACCTTGCCTCCATGGCCTACGGGCTTCGTCCTTCGTGGGGCTTTTTTTCTGCTCTGTCATTAAGAGTGGAGCCTGGTCTTTTCCTTCAATCCCAAGAATTGCACTGAATTAGATCATCTTTCTCGGCTCACCTCCCCCTACAGGCAGCTCCCGAGCATGCTCAGCTCGGCCTGGCGCTGC
This sequence comes from Perdix hodgsoniae, assembly GCA_035772895.1. Classification (NCBI taxonomy): domain Eukaryota; kingdom Metazoa; phylum Chordata; class Aves; order Galliformes; family Phasianidae; genus Perdix; species Perdix hodgsoniae. The sequence goes on along the minus strand of JAPSGF010000020.1, from coordinate 7,499,643 downwards.
CATTTCATAACTGCATTGTTTACAGACGCACACTGACCTGCCATTTTTTGACAGTAGGAGAGGAGCTGGTGCTTGCAACCACGGCTGCTCACAGCCCCGCTCCTCACCACCGCTGGGCCAGGGGCGAGCTCCTGCCATGCAATAAAAATCCAATTTGGAGAAGGGAAATTGCAAAGTGTGGAAAGTTGCAGTTTACTGTTGTTGTTGTTGTTGCTGTTTCTCCCCTTGTTTTAGGTCAAAATCCACCTGCTCGGAGCACACAGTCTAGGAGGAAGAAGTTAACCCCTCTCTGGGGTGAGGGGAGCACAGGTCTTGTCAAGCTCAATGCAAAATGCCAGCCATGATTTCAGCTTCTTCAAATCACAACTGTGCTTCGATGTCACCTAAAAATACAACGTTCAGCCCGGTCTGCCATCCTCTGTCAAGCCTTCCTCTGAGAAAGAAAGCCTTGGAAATATGGTATTTCCCTTGAATAAACAAGTTGGCATAGTCCCAGCACATACAGTTTTCTCCTTTAAATGCAAACCAGAGTATTTTTGCAGGCACACAGGAAAATGAGGAGAGGAGGAGGGGAAAAGTTCTTCATTTAACACCAAGAGCTCCATTAAAAGCACTGCAAGGTTGTTCCCAGTCTCTCTCTGTTCCAGTCCTCTCCCCGTCTGTGTTTATCATGCTTTCCAGGTGAAAGCAGCTCCAAGTTATGCTGGACAGAAAATGCCAGAAGACCTGGAGGTTTCCTCATCCTTGGAACAAGGACAATTTGTGCAAAGCTTCTTTTACAAGAGGCACTGTGCTGCTCCGACACAGTATGGCAGCGTTGCAGGGAAGACGCTCACACGTCAGATCTTCTTAACCCTCACCACCTCTCCCTTTTTCCACCACTTCCACCAGGCTTCCCCCTCCTCGGGGAATTGCAGTTACCTGAATCGGGGGAAACAAATTGGTATTTTGGATCCCAGAATATTTTTTAAGAGCTTGTTCTATATTTTTTTTCCCCCAGTGACGTTTTCGTGTTGTTGGTGGGTTTTTTTTTTTTTCCTTTTATTTTTAAAAACACATTCCAGTCAGCTCAGACAGTGAACGAGCTTCTCTCCAGCTGCTTTACCAATAACCCCACACCCTGCTGGGCAGTGCCCATCCTCCATCGCTGCCCCCCTCTAGGACCAACACCACCAGGCAGCAGAGCCAGACATTTCCTATGCCGCAGAACAGACCAAGGAGTTCAAACAGGCACCAGAGGGGAGGAGGGACAGACAGATCTGCAAAGGGCCGAGTCTGAACGTCAGGGGAGATCACGTTACTGGCTGCTGGGGTCTCATCTGTGAAGAGGGTTTGATTTCAAAACTCATTTAATTTACAGTAGTTGAAAAGAATCGGCTGAAAGTGGTGGTTAAGGGTTATAAATTCAAGAATCGCTTCCAAATCACGGGCTTTGCAGTTCACTGCAGGAACATATGGTCCTCTGAGCCTCGAGAGCAGGGAGCGCACACTGCCAGAGCCCCAAGTCTTTGGGCTGAACCAAAAGTAAGACATTTCTCCCAGTGCAGGGTGGTCACTGTGGTGCTTCCTCAACCTCTGGCAGCTCGGAGAGCAACACAAGGAGAAGGAAAAATTTAAGGGGAAAAAGACAAAAGGACAACAAAAAGCAGCCCCAGGAATCGAGTCATCCCTCCCCCAGCCATCCACAAACCAGCTGGTCACGACAGCGAAGCTCCTTAAATGTCCTTGTTTACCTGAACAAAATAGCTCCCTGCCATTGTACAAGCAGCATGCGATCCTGAGATGGCACCGGGCAGAGGAGGTGGTGCTGGCAGCCCTGTGCTCACCCCGTAATGGGATCCGACCTCTGCACTGGAGAGGTGCAATCCTGCTGTAGGGCCTGTGGGGCCACGCTGGGTAATGGGGGGGATGGTTGCCCTGCAGGGAAATCCAAATGTTTGCTTGCGATGAGAGATGAAAAAATGAGGCGAAGGGCAGGAGACTGGTGTGGGTTCCTTCATACATGATCACCACAAGTGGGGTGAGGAGGAATTGTGATCATCTTGAAAGGCAGAGGAGGCTGCTCATGCTGGACTTAACTTCGAAGTCAGTTTAATATGGGGGGGTGGAAAATAGAAAAAAAACAGCGCCCAGATGTCCGTATTTAGAGCTGTTAACTTCCATGGACGTCCAGGTCTGAGGTTTCTGCCTTCCCTCCAGGCACTTGAAGGCCACGCAGCACCAGGTGCTATGGGTGCTCAGTCACCGTGCTCCCCTGGCACCGCTGCTGCTCCATGTCAGCCTGGTTCCGCCAGCACCGCAGCTCTCTGGGCAGGCGCCAGCCAGGCCTTCACTCGTTGCTTCCAGAAAGAAACCTCCTCGTGACTTCCTCTCCTTGTCTTTTCCTTTGGTGCACGTTTACTGAAGGAGAAGCCCTCATGAGCAGGCAGGGAGGTGCGGAGCTGAAGCCCTGCTGAGTGCCCACTGCTGCCTTATGCCCAGCATGGCCCAACAGCCCAACCCCGGGCCTGCTGAGCACCCGTACAGTGTCTGCATTTAACACAAACAGCAAAACCAAACCAAACCAACATCAAAAACCCACGAGCATGGCAGGGCCAGGGGGCTGAATTTTTATCTAAATAAACTGCAGGCCTGTGCCTCCTGCCACCACGCCAACCATGGATGTTTTGTTTTAGTCGGCTGCATGGATTGCAAACTACTACCAGGGAAAAGAAAAAAAAAAGAATGAAAGAATATATTAAAAAGAGGGTGAAAAACATCCCCCCAAATTATTGTTGCTTTTTATTGTTGTTGGTAGAATAACATGGCTCTTCTCTGCAGGCTCAGCAGGGAGCCATAGGCCGCAGCCAACACAGGGCCTCCCTGGCCAGGGGCTCTCGGCTGTCCTTCCCCAGGGCAGAGCTGTGCCCCCAGCCTCTGCTCCTCTTACAGCAAGGAGAGCTCCTGGTAGACCCAAATTCTCCAAAGATTTCATGTTTAAAAAATAAAAATAAAAATAAAAATTATTTATTTTTTTTTTAAAAGACCCAACCCTAAAATAAAATTAAACACCATCCCTCCAAACAAGCCTCACCACCACAGAAGGCAAACAAAAGATCCAGAGCCCAAGCTTCCCCTGAGCCAGGTAATGCTAGATGTACGTGCAAGGCCATGGAACAGAACAAAGTCACAATCATAACAACACAAAAGAGCAGTCAAACGCTGACAAGGCAGCTCCAGGCTGCTCCCCAACCGCCCCAGCGCCCTGCCCTGCGTGGCTGCCATCCTGCTGCGCTTCCCTCCCTCGCACAGGGCAGAAGAAATGAGAGAATTGACAAAAAAATAAAAAATAAAAAAAAGAATCCAGCCATGATTATCTGAACTGTCTTCCTCCTCTCCGAGGCTTCTCCTTTCCCACCTGGCACCAGGCTGCCTGTAGCCCCAACCGGAGGGACGCTGCTATTTATGAGGTATGGGAGATGGACACTGCGAGCTACTGTACCTGCAGACATCTGTGGTCTTCTCCTGGGGAAGACTCAAAGAGTTGCATATTCCAGATCCTCATGAGCAGTGATTCAGTTTCTGCTCATGTGATAAAAGCTCCCTCTACAGAGTGAGCATGCCCAGAGGAGACCATTTCACTGCTCCCTCCAAGCTGCAGCCATTTCACAGAGAACCTGCAGGCTCCAGCGTCCATTGGAGCGGCGATCAGCCCGGGCATCCTGGGGACGCCCCGGTAATGCAGATCATCTGTCAACTTTCTGACAGGGTGCCAGGCCTCAAACTGATTGCTTGCCTGGAAAAAAAAAGCCTTTTAAACCCAGAATGTGTTCTGTTTCAGTGGCCTTCAAGAGTAGCCCTTGTCCACAAAAGAAAAAAAGGCAAGGGGAGCAGGGATGGGGAGGGACACGGTGTGGCACAGGGACATCCCTGTGATGCTTGTGTACTGCTTAATCGTGGGTCTGACCCGTGAGGAGGGGGACGAAGGCACACAGGTTAAACTGGTTAAATGTGCTGTGTCCAACTGCAAGAGGATTCGAGATGTAACCTGCTGAGCTGAAGGGGTGCTGGCTTCCACTGTGAGGATTTATAACACAACATGACCTGGTACAACCAACCTTAAAAGCATATCACAGCCACAATCATTAAAAAGAGGGGGGAAAACAACAAAGTGATAGCGAGTGCACTGCGAGGTGCAGTAGCTCTGAGCTCAGCCTATGTCGAACCATATGATACATCTGGCCTAGGCAGCAAGATAAAAGAACATTTTAGCTTCAAAATAAAAGTAGTTTGTCTCTGTTCTCCTCAACAATGAAGCACAAACTCTTGGCAACGTTTGCATCTGCTCATGCTCCAGGAGAAACCCAAGCAATGTGCAGGAACATTTGCAGGCAGAGCAGGGCTGGAAAAGATGCAAGCACAAGGCTGGCAGTGGGGCTGGCAGTGGGGCTGGCAGTGGGGCTGGCAGTGGGGTGCCCCATGGCTGCAGGGCTGCCCGTGTGGGGAGGGAGGGAGAACCCAGCTAGAGGAGGCGAGGAGGAAGAGGAAATTCTGACATGGGCTGTGGCACCTCCTGGCTGCTCTTGGCCAAAGCAAAGCTATTTTCCATGAAATCAGAACACAGAAGATGATTGTCTTTAAGGCTCACTGTTACAATGAAGACGAGCTCAGTGCAGTGCGTTGTAGTGGGCTGTTGGGGGCAGGGAACTGCCTGTACAGAGCGGGGGAAAAGCCACAGAAATCCATAAATCCATGGCAAGGTTTTGAGAAGCCCAGTGATTTTATTTGCTTTGCACCTTGCACAAAAAGCAGGCATCCAAACTCACACCTCCAGCACAAGCATGGAGCCAACGCCTGCTCTGCTCAACCCATTCCCTCCTCTCCTCTGCTGAGCAGCGCCAGCATGGCCTGCTATTGTGTCAGCATCAGAGACCAAGCAGCTACTTCACCACTGTGCCCTTGCACATTTGCAAAGCAGCGATAGTTAAAGCAGCAGGAGAGTTGCTCTGGGTCTGCTTCAGCTGCACTGACACTGTTTTTCTCTCTGCACTCTAGAGAAGTTTCACTACTAAACAGTTAAAACACACAAGGCTAAATTGAGATGACTGAAATTCATACAGAATGAATATTTGAGGTGACAGTAGAAAGCAAGGATCTCTCTTTCAGCCACTGGGTTTTTGTTTGATGTAAACTTTAAGTTTTAATACACACAAAATGAGATTTTGCTGGCCTTCCTATCAATCACTGAAAGGCAGAGAGGTAAGTAATTGGAGACAACCCCAAAAATCTCAAAACAAAAGCAGTAAGAGCGACTGCACAGGCTTGAGTTGTATTATCCACAGCATCAAAAGATTACTGTGCTTCAAACCAAAGATGGCTCTATAGGAGTGCTGCCTTTCCTTGCAGCATGAAACTACCAAGCTTTCATTAAAAACACAGAAATAGAACCAAAGATATTTCTAAATGCAAAACCCATGAGGGACCACAGCCAACATCCCTTTTCAGAGAGAAAAGGAGGGGGACCTGTCCTGCAGCACTCAGTTTTCCTGCGCTCCCCACCGCACCCCAATACTACAGATGTTTTTATTCCTGAGGTTAAAAATACACCGAGAGCAGAAGCACCCAGAGACACTGCACATCTCATGCTCAGCCCTGAACACACCAAAGATGTATTAAACAACCGCGCAGGTCAAGCTGGTGCAGGCAGTCCAACAATCAATCCTTGGATCGGCACCATGCCAGCATCTCCCCGGGGTCACAGCCCCATCTCCCCATTTCCTGAAGATCTGAGCCCTCTCCCAAGCAGTTCCCACAAGACAGGAAGCCTTCCCCCAACCCGTGACGCAGGCTGGCACGTTGGAAGGATGCACAGTTTAACCGTTCAGGAACTTGCTGTCTGCAGAAGCCCACTGGCCCGCCTTCCCCTCTCCTGCAAAATGAAACAGTGGGGAAGGGGGTTTGCTCAGCATGTGAGATAACAGCAGCCCACACTCCATGAAGCGTTCCCCTTTATCTTCCCCAAGGACTCCTCACCAGTTTCTCCACCAAAGCATGCTGCACAGCTTAGCATTCCCCATTTCCAAAGACATCCTAGCAGGGCCCACACAAACACCCGCTATGCTGACACTGAGCCTCCTGGCCTTGGTTCCCCCACTCAAAGCTTGAAAACTCCTTTCAGAAACCTCATGTTTCCAAGACGAAGGCAGCAGGCAGCGGCACAGCACAAAGGACAGTAAGTTCCTGAGGGCTTTTGCTTAATTACGCCATTACACATGGCATTTTCACAGCTCCCTTGCAGCGGAAACACAAGCAGGAGGCGAGGGGAGATGTTGCTTTCTTCAGGAAGAACAGTATTCAGCCCTGCAAAACGCAGGGGGTTCTCCTCCTTTTCATCAGGTTCCTCTTTCAGCTCAGACCCTCCACCTGCTCACAGCTGAAGCCTCTTTGGGGCCTCCTCAGAAGTTATCCCACAAACACAGCGAAACAAACCACCCCCACTAAAGGTCCCTGGATATACAGACAGCACTGCTGCTGGAATCCCGAGTTCTTTTGCACTGCTAAGAAGCGCTGCTCTGCTCAGCCACAAGCTCTTACAACGCCTCCTTCCCAACTCGGTGGCTATTTACACCACTTGCTAAGCTGAGTGCCCGTTCCCAGGACACACTGATTGTGCTCAGCATCCTCTGAGGGAGCCGGAATGTCCACATCCAACCTCAGCTAACAGCTCTGAAGGAGCATTCGCTCATTAATGCACACGTCTGGAATCACAGCTTCCTCCGCCTTTCAAAGCCTGAATATTATTTATTTATTTGTACCCGAATCTTTTCAAGCCATCTCCCCTCCTCCTGCTTTTAGTTTCAGCAAACTGCCTTTTGTTAACAGACAACATGAAACATTCCCTGGGACACTGTGCTGAGTACATCACATGAGAAGGGGATTAAGAAAATTAAACAATGGGGAAAAAAAGAAAAAGAAAGAAAAAAGATGCTGTGGCAACAGACGTAGAGAGGTTAGCTCTGTGGAAGATGTTGCTATGCTTGATAAGGACACGTGTTATTTCATTTTGGGGGGCAATCCTAGAACTTTATTTAGAAGCATATTGGCCAGACAGCTATAATTCAGAACATACTGTAGTCCTAACAGTTCCTAATTAGAAACTCCTTTAGCTTTAACTTGTAGTAACTGTGGCTCCTTCTATTTTGGAAAGCTGAAAACACCATTTCTCCCCTTCATTCAGCTATTGCACATCAAGATCTTCTTCCGTAACAAATGCAGCCTTGCTCTGGGAGGGTGCAAACATTGCTTGCACAGCCCAGCTCAGCAACAGCAAGCAAGCTTTCTGCCTCAGCCACGCTCCCAGTTTGCTCAACAAACGGTTTATGGGGTTGTTTGGGGGCTGGGAGGTGGGATGGGAGCAGCACAGAGCCACGCTGCTTATTAGCAGTCCTCTGCCAGCAGAGCAGCAGGAAAATGGCCGCTCACATCCAACCTCGCTTCTGCTGCACTGCGTTGCTGCAACACCAGGGCTCTGCCCACCAGCCTCACGTGCTCTGAGGCTCCCTGTTCTTTGACCTCACACCTCTTTTCTTTAAAGCATTGGGGCATTCGTGTGAAAATAAGCACGCTCTTCGTTGGGAGAGAACGAGCTCTTCATGGTGCTTTTCTCTCCCTCCCCAAATCATGAACTCCTGTGTCGCAGCACCACAGTTGATGGCTCTATAAGTGATTCCACTGACATTATATATTGCTGCAAGGAACAGAAGGAGCAGATGAACTCTCTAAAAACAAAGCTCTTGCCTTCATGCAAATATCACCAGTTAAGAAGAGCAGAGAAATGAAGCAAACATGATGTGCGTACAGAATTGGCTCAGATGAGGCTGCTATTCAGCAACTGCCATAAGGTGGCAGTGGGTCTTTAAGGCTACCTTACACCTTTCACACAAGCACAGTAAGAAATTATTACACCAGTGGTTTTCAGCATCCCAAACTGTTTAATCAAATTTCCTCATCACGGGAGCCAGACCATCCATGAAAACACGGGACCGAGATCATTGCAGTGCCAGAGTCACGCCAGGAGAAAAAGCCACTGGGATCAAATTGGAAAAGCTGTAAACGCAGGTTCCCATCTGAGCCAAAATAAATCAAAACCTTTTACTTTCCATGTACGATTACAGTGCCATTTATTTTACATAAACGCTTCTCTTTGTGCATTCACCCAACCACAGACAAGCCAGCATCCATTAACAGAGAACGCAGTTTGCATCACCAGGATGCACGGACTCAAGCTGGCTTTCTGCTGGGACTGCCAAAACCAGCCTCTACCGAGCTGGTCCCCACATGGGAGCTGAGCTGCCTGTTGGCCGGGGCTGGGTCCTGCCCTGCCTGATTGCCCAGAGAAGGCGCTGGAAGCTCTGGGTATGCCAGCAATGTGGAGCCAGGCAACACAGATGCAGCGATGTGACTCATCGTGCAGACTGACCTGAGTGTGTGAGGCCGTCACCTGGGACAGAGCCATGAAATAAAAACGTGTGCGCCGCTCTCCTCCATGTGCTGATCTGCGTGATGAAAAGCAGCAGGGTTGCCCTGAGGAGCCAGCCAGCCTTGCTGCACACAGACTGAAGGCTGCGACCGCAGACTGTTCTGCTAATAAAAGTGTTACCTTCACAACACCAAAGCCTGCACGACGCCCTGACGCAGCACGCCTCACCCGTGCTCGAACCACACCAACACCACCGGGGATGCCCAACAGCACCTTTCCCATGGGGCACAAAGGCTCAGCAGTGCCCCCATGCAAAGCCACATCTTCCCAACAGCTCTCTGGCACAGGCCTGGAGAGCCCAAAGCTGCAATGGCTTCGCTGGCACCTTCCAGCACAGCTTGCTGGCACCAGGATGGGTGACTGGGGCTGGAGAGGGCTGCAGCCACGCACACAGTGCACCAGTCCAGCCTCACACGTGGCCCCACTCCTTCCACAAACCATTCACCAACGTGTTAAACCCAGAAAGCAGCGCATGAATAAAAGCTAATCTCAGCCAAAGGAACAGACGCACAGATTCCCTCCTTTCCTTGCAAATTTGGAAGAGCTGATTTGGCAAGATTTGTTTGCAACCCTTGGAATGCAGACCGAGGAAGGGAACTGGAGTTTGACGTTCCTTCGCCTTCCTACAATTGCAGACAGATCTCAGAGCAGTGAGCAGGTCCGTGCCCCACCAGGCTTCCCGTTAACAATAATTAGTGCCTCACGTGGGGAAGGTTTAGCCCAGCACTCCCCGCAGTGCTGGCAACCAGCCCGGCACCTCGGGGCCACCACCCTGGAGCTCGCCAGGTCCCCGCTGCATGGAGGTTCGCCAGGCAGCCGAGGTCTGGATTTTCCAATCCACAGGAGGCAGCACGAAGCCAGCCGGTGGTGGTGGTGGAGCCGAGCAGAGCCCAAACCGCTTCCAGCAGCCCCCTACCTGGGCACGTGGCCATCCTCTGCCCGTGGGCCTGCTCCTCCTGCGGCCACGCATCCATCTCCCTCTATGGGTGCAGCTTCAATCCCGGAGCATGCTCAGTACGGGCTGATCTTCAGCCATTACAGAGCTTTGATGACATGTAAGCAGAAGGAAGTGTCATTAGCAAAAGGGGAAGAAATAAAAAAGGTGCAGGATTCACCCTGACCAGCGATGTCCTGCGCCCACCAGGACAGCGGGGCTCCGGATACAGGACTGCAGGTGTGCTGAGCCTGCCAGCATCTTGCTTTAGAACAGAAGCAAGGCAAACCCTGCCTCAGTAAGCCTCAGGCAAAAAGGAGCATTGCCTCCAGGTTCTCAGACAGCGTGGTTTTTTTTTACTCTGGGCCTTCTACAAATTACGATATTTTCACAAAATACCATTAATATTCTCTCCCTCGTAGGCTTCAACCGCTGCTTTTAGTTCATAATGCAAACAGTGCTTCCCTCTGTCTTAAAGCTAACCCCACACCACCCCATCCTCTGTAACCTTGATGATTATTCCCAATGAATTTGCAATAACAGCACGACGGATGAGGGGAAGAGGCCTACAGCACAACACCCTTCCTGCTGCATGTTGCTAAGAACCTGCATTTAAGGGAGGTTTGGTTGTAGCAAACCAGCTCTGAAAACCTCCATGCTCACACTTCCGTCGTCTATACAGTAGGAATGTTTGAAAGCAGAATAAATAGAGGACTTTTTGCTCCTCTCCAGTTTTCCAAACAACAACATCAGCACAGACACAACACTGAAGTTCACCAGGTGCTTTTGGTGCTGGAGGATTACAATCTGCACACTGAGTTATCGTCACACAGAACTTCTCTGCCCCACACAGACTTTATGTTGTAGACTCATAGAATCATCCGAGTTGGAAGGGATCCTTAAAGGCCACCTGGTCCCACTTCCTGCAGTGAATGCGGACCCCCACAGCTCCATCAGTGCTCAGAGCCCATCCCCTGCCCTTGGGTGTTGCCTGTCCCCTCCAGCTCACACAACTTCTTGAGAAAGAAGATAGTTTGCAGGAAAGCTATGCAGCCCAGGGCAAATATTCACCACTAGTCCCAACCAATGCACAGCCCTGCCATTGCATTGTGCCCAAGCTAAAAGCTGCTCTGGGTGCTCCAATCCACGTATTGTTGGTGCACAACATCAGGCAGTCCTCACCAGTATTTCTGCTGTGGATGTACAGCACTGCTTCCATGCTGAGGGTGCGATTCTCCATAGGAATGCTAACAAATAAAGTAAATAAACGATCAAAACCGCAACTGACACTGAACATCAGAACACAGTACAGTGATAAGGTGATACAGTGATGCTCAAAAATGAGCTCTTTGCCTGCACCAAGCTTCCAAGGTAGTGGCAAAAATACCAAGAGATTCCAAGCAATGCAATAAGCCACATTAAATGCGTGATTGTCATCAGCACACAGCACACTTGTGTCTGATGCACTATGCAAACAGCCCTGCATTTCGCTCTCCTACTCGAGAGATCTCTCTTCTCCACTACATCCAATCTGAACACCAACCTCAAGCTTTTCAGCAAATCATTTGTGATAGCAGAGTGTTGGCGCTCACGTCTGACTTCTGGATGCAAGGCAGCCCTTCGTGCCAAGCAAGTTGCGTTGTACAACAACATCATTAGAGCACAAGGTCTGGCACAGCAACCCGCGATAAACCACGGCCATTTGGAACACAGCGCTTCTCTGCCCCCAGACCTCGACTTGTGCTGCAGCGTTTCCTCAGAGCCTTCACCCCCAAGTGCCCCTTCTCTGGGGACGCTCGTATGGGCACCCATTTGCACAGCAGGGTGCAATCCGCTCCTCACCACATCAGGCAGCACCAGGGCACCGCGCGGCACCTTCGCTCAGCGCCGACTGGCAAACCCTGCCGACAGATTCTATTCTCATCCTCTCCCATGCCTTCAAATTGGAAGTGGTTTAAAAATAATATTCAGCCCATATCATCCTGAGGCATGTCTGCTGAACCTAGCGGTGTTTGCATCGCGCACAGCTCAAGCATGTCAAGTTTGTTTCCTTGGAAACAAAGGCCAATTTGCAAGCATTGCTTTCTTCCTTCTTTTTATTTTTTTAATGTCATGAAGACATACCTGCAGCTCTTGCTGATGCAAAGGAATTAAAGTTGCTTCACGTACCAAAAAAAGTTCGTAAGAACTTTATTATTAATTATTAATACCTTTCGCTAATGAACAATTGGCTTGGTGCAGCGAGGGAAAACCAGTTCACTGCTATTTAAAAACCCCTTCTTCCTCTCAATAGATGCACACTCAAGGCATGGCATTTATATTGTCTCCTCGCGGAGAGGGAGGGAAGAAATGGAAAAGCAGATTCATGTGCTTACCTTAGGCTAGGTACAAAGTTCCAGCAGAGGAACCATCTAAGAGGGAAATACCGCATTGCTCCTAACACTAACACTGCTCCAGGAGATGCACCAGTACTGCTCACCTGCTCCACGCAGACTGGAGCGTAAGCACAGGCTCAGTAAGCAGTAACATCTTCTGGAGATGTCTGGCCAGCTTCAAGTCCAACTTTTTCTCATTAGGGGAATGCATCAGTGCTTAAGTGGGGAGTCAGCCTTTCCGTGCACCGTAACTATTCTCCCAGTCAGCCTGCTCGCATCGAAGGTCCTCATGTGTTGAAGGCTGTAAATTCTGCAGCAGTGACACACCACCTCTCTGGGTGACAGAAGAGGGAGGGCAGAACTCAGAGCTGAGTTATTCACAGCCTGTTTTGCAATGGGAATTGGTGCCCACACCTACCAGAGCCCTTGTTGTGAATTACAACTGCTCGGTACCTTTCAAAAACCTGTCAGAGAAGGAATAAAATGGACGCATGTGAGAACAGCAAATAAAATTATGGCTCCTTAAACACGTTGTCCTGGAGCTGCTCACTGCCCAACACGCCCAGCTTGAGCTGTATGCAATCTCAGATCGAAGTTACCTCAATATCCAAGGGAGCGAGCCGGGCTCTTTGGCATCAACACCAGCACATCAGGGAAAGCCAACAGAGCTGCTCCAGCAGAAGCTGATTGAACATGAACAGCCTCCTCCTTCCACATACAGCCCAAGGCCACACCATTCCTGCCCACTGGAGCCAGCACTGTGCCACCACTTCTGGAACTTCTGAAGGTCACAGCTTGAGCTTCATTCTCCAAAGAGCCTCCCAACCTGCAAATACCACTTCACTGAGAGCAACCTTGCTGTCCTTCTGGATGTGCCCGCAGTAGGATCAATGCACTCAACTGTAAACAAAAAGCACCAAAAATTACCCCTGGAAGCATCAGGCAGAACCACTCGGAGCATCTCACCCTGCTGCCTGAGAACTGAATCTCCATGCACTGCCCTTCGACTGAGGATGAACAGCACTGCCCAGCATTTCCATTCCTGCTGCAATAAACCAATCCTGGAAGCAAATCCCCAACCGTAAATGCATGCACTCTAGAACATGTATAGGTTGGTTTGTAATTACTGAGTTTCATCCTAACCAGTGCCATGGCCTTAGAGCTTTGGGCACTGCTCTGGCCAGCATGAATTCTGGGGGAAGGGAAAGGAAAACAATCTAGGTCTTTCCAGTGAAAAGCACAGCACATACAGGAAAAAACATCTAAACATCATCGTGCAAAATAGAACCAGACAGATGCACTGTGATTTGCTTAAATATACTGCAACAATACAATATCCATGGCTTCTTCATAATATAAATTTATAGCATCTTCATTTCACAGAAAAACTGAGACTAGGAGAATTAACTGCTGTTTCTGGAGTGGTCCTACATGAAGGCATGCAAGAGTGGAACATGAGCAAAGAGCCCCAGCACCTGCTGGAGCTGTGGGTGTCCCTGTGCACTGCAGGGAGTGGGACCAGGTGGCCTTCAAGGCCCCTTCCAACTCAAACAATTCTATGATCTCACCTAAACACACCCTGCTCCCAAGGAGGCTGTAAAGCAAAGTTTGACCTTAAACTATACAAATGCAAAAACAGGCTGTACCCATTATGATACGCAGACAAAAGGGAGAAGAACTTGGCTCATAAATAGCACAATAAGCACAAATTTTCCTGCAGCGGTGAAGTTTGCATGGACTGGTCTGTAGATGAATGCCAGGACTGGGTGTTCACACAGCACAGCTAACTGCAAGGAGTAGTGCCAGTAAATGGGACCTTCTGCACAGGTCTGAGTGACAGAGTATCATAATAGAATGGTTTGGGTTGGAAGGGTCCTCAAAGATCATCTGGTTGCCAGCCACCAAATCCAGCACCAGCTCAGGCTGCCCAGGTACCATCCAGCCTGGCCTTGGGCACCTCCAGGAATGGGGCAACCACAGCCTCTCCATCCTCCCTAAACAACAGGAATCGGGGCCCTCTGCAGCACCAGCCCTTCCATTCATCACTCCATCAAGATACAGGGGCTTGGGGGATGTTTCTTTTAAAATCACTGACAAAAGGGGCAATTAAAGCAAATATTCTGCAACCTTCTGCAGAGACAACGATCTGCACTCGTCTCCAATCCCCATTTTCTTTGCCATCTTCACCCACGTCCCATCCCTGTTACACACTGATGTGTTTTCCCTGCATTCTGCTTTGGGTTCAGGGGTTGTTCTCTTTGCAGTTGCCCACAAGCACACGTGCCAAGTTCCTCCTTTTTCAAGCATTTGTTGTCTGTGTCAATTTTCTTCTCCTTCGAACTCTCTTCCTTATTTTTTAATTCTCCTATTTTCTTTCTCCTCTGTTTCCAATCCATCTTGCACGGATAGGAACCACCAAACGCACACCTACAAGCATCCACATCCATGGCACCCAGACTTTAATCTTTTCAAGGCTCCAATCTCCGTTAAGTGGGTTTATTATCATTACAGAATCACAGCGTGGCTGGGTTGAAGGGCCCTCACAGCCCCCAGTCCCACCCCTGACCCCCAGCTCAGGCTGCCCAGGATCCATCCCCAGCCTTGGGTACCTCCATGGATGGGCACCCACAGCTCTGGGCAGCAGTGCTGGGGCCTCACCACCCTCTGAGGAAATGATTTCCTCCTAAAATAAAAAATTTCCTCCTTTTTGCTTTACAGAGCCCAGATCTCCGCCTCCTCTCCCCACTGCCTCTGCAGAGAACATTTATGGCATCGCCCTCCATTACATTACGCCTTATATTTTCCACTATGACCATAAATCATTAATAATCCCCACTTATCATCACACCGTTATTATCCTTAAAATTAAAATAATACAGGAAATTGCACTGGAGCTTCAGATTTTGAAAGAAATAAACCATCCCACATAAAAGAACGGGCTTTTTCTTCCTTTTTAGCAAAAAAAAAACCACCCTAAAAGCTGGGTTTTCGTGGCCGAATTTTGAGCCTCCACACTGCTGTCCTGCCTTCTGTATGTCAGACAGCAGCACAGCACGAGGCTCAGTGGGGCTGCACCCCAGATCCATCCCACAGGGCCACAGGTCAGGCAGAGCAGGAACAGCATTAAGAGCTCTCGATCATTCCTGGGAAATAAAAGAAACTCAATTACTCATCGAGCGATTAAAATGTGCAAACATTTTGCTTGCTGTTCCGACTGCCACATTGAATATTTCGAGCAGTATCCAGGCCAATATTGTTGCTTAATTTAACATAACTGGATCCTGAATGCATTTCTAACAGATTAAACCACAGAAATATCCACATGTTTTAATGGGGATTTGGCACTGCTCGGAGCCAAACAGATTTCAGCAGTATTTTTGGACTACAGATTCTTTCAGAAGAAGAGAAAGTCCACTGCTATGTATCTGCATTCCCTGCATCCTGAGTTGTTTTGGTTTTTTGGTGGTTTTTTTTTTCTCTGATTTAAGCACAAATTGGAACCCCTAAATATCGAGTGCCATTATAAATTCCAGCAACATCTGGACAATTCTCTTGGCCTCGTGAAAGACTTTGGGCCCCCTGTGGAGGTTCAGTCCATGTTATGCAGAATGGCTCCTTCTCCATCCGCACGCTCCACTCTGAGCCTGTAGTTTCTAGGCCAACAAGCATCTGTACTCCTTAAAAAGCACATTTAGATGTGGGGGGAGAAGATTTAAGACGTGATAAAGAGTTTCTGTTTGGGGTGGGTGGTTTTTTTTTTTTCTTGTTTGGTTTTGTACCCTCTTTTAAATCATCCATTCCTCATTTTTTGGGGTTTTCTTGGGAGGAAACCACAAAGAGGTGCATCAGCCATCACCTCTGCCATGGCAGCTTTTCCACCTGCATCACAATAAAGCACCGAGTCAGGAAGGAAAGCAGAAAGCTTCTTCAGTCTTAGAATCATCAAATCGTTTGAGATGGAAGGGACCCTTAATGGTCATCTGGTCCCACTCCCCTGCAACGAACAGGGACAGCCCCAGCTCCATCTACACTCAGTCTGACACACAAAAATATAAACACATACACCTAGATATATATACATATGAATACGTGTTTGTCTGTATGTATTTCACATGCATAAATACATCTCCCCAGTTCTCTCTTCAGAAGGAATCAATACCAACCATCCACTTTCATCTCTTCCAACAACAGCTCCATGGGGAAAGCAATGGATCTGCAGCCTAGAAGAAGGAAGGAGTCTTACAGAACACAGCCCTATTACAGCACTGGGGTGCAATGGCACAAAACTGCATCTCCGTCCTCTGCTCCAGCATGCACAACCTACATGAGGTTCCCAACCTCCAAAAAAAAGCAGAGGGAGATGGGCAGTGACTCCCAAGCTGTGCCCTGGCCCCACAGTGTGGGATCCCCACTCTCCCCACAGGGTACAAAGACATGCAGACCTTTCCTCCCGTTGTGCACGTGTAGAACATGCCTACAGAACAAGGCTGTAGCTGCTGTAGGTCAGCGTGTTGACATCCACCTCAGTGAGCTAGCAGGAAAGTGGCACCGTATGGGCTAGAAATACCATGCTAGTTTAGCAACAGATCCTGAAATACTGGCATCAACAGCAGCTTGCTATGAAGCACATTTGAGCCTTTTAAGGCAGCATGTCAGCATCTCCCCAAATTTTCCAGGTAACACTCGTCAGTCAGACAACATTCAAAACAGCGCAGAGCTGGGTGAGCTCTGAGCAAAGAGCTGCTCCTATCCCAGCCACGGGCACCCAAACCTCCAGGCACTGATGGGCAAACACAACAAAGCCAAGGACAGCGCTCCCCGTTCACACCAGATAACTGTAGGGATTCAATTGCAGGCAGTCCATCTTGAGAGCACAATCCTGCATAAGACGTGCGCTATCTAATGCAGCAGGCATGACCCCATTTTAATATGCAGAAGGAAAAGGAAAAAAAAAAGCATAATCCTACAGAACACAGAGCAAATAGCACTCTCTGGGACTACTTGAATACCACCCCATTAAAATACAAACATGTTCCTCCAGTAGCTCAATGATTTTAAACATTCACCATCTTTTCATTTCAGGTTTTAAGCATTTTGCCTGGCAACTCTCTGAAGGGCAAATCGTTATGGAAATGGGAAGACAATTAATTTTCCTTTATTCTGGAAGAGGATTATTGGAATAAATAAAATAATCAGCTTAGACAAGAACACAATTGCAACTTATGAAAAACAGAGGCCTTTCTTCATTTTTATTTGCAAAGAAAAGATTTTCTTGGGTGGAGCTTGAAAGGCAAGAGCAGAAGTTTGGGAGGTAAATAACCTTGGACTGTGAGCTCGTAGCTGTCTGTCTGTCTGTCTGTCTACCATCCATCGCAGCTCTGAACATCAGCATTTTAGGGTCCCCTCCACACTCAGAGAACGCACGTTGGGTCCATTGAAATGAATGAATTTATCAAGCGCTGTAGGAGGAATGAAGCTTCAAACCCAAGCAGAGGAGGGCTGCGCACTGATGCTCCCCAATGAGTGCTGAGGGGAGATCTCAGCACTGGCAATAGAAATGACAACGGAGCCTTCAGGTGCACGGTAGCATGAGATGAAGTTGTCATTGATGAGAAATTCTGGGCATAGCTTGGTAAGAAGCACCCCGTTGTTCCTGACAGACTCCTCTAACAAGCAGTGTGAAGTACAAAAACAGCACGGAAACTTTGGTTCAGAGTTGCTACGGCCTCAAGAAAGGAAAGAGAGGTCACTGATGGAAGCACAGATTGCTGGGAACACAAAGGACTGTAAAAGGACTGAGAAATCAAACTGATCATCTGGAAAATCAGATGAGATGGTGAGCTCTCAGATTAGCAGGAAAAGCAGACTCGTGGCTCAGGATGGGTTACAGGGATGGTGAGGTTTGGGTGTCCCAGCCCTTAAAAACCTGAGCCTGGATGCACCCCCCTTCTTTTCAGCACAGACCCAGTTTTCCCAAGCATACGGTATTGGATTGCTTCTCCAACACTCGAAGTCCAAACATGCTGCTCTCCACACATACCAGCTCATTAAACCTCATCCACTATGGGAATTGAGTTATCCTACTAATTTCACAGCCAGGTTAAGAAATGCTGCTCCTTCCCCTGAGTCTGGAACCCCCCCTTATTAAGCCCCAGGGTTGGGGGTGGGAATCCTCTAATCCCAGCCTTTTTCAGCCTGCTGGGTCAGCTCTCCAGGGCTCCAGCAGCTTTGGGCACAGAGATGCTGCTGCAACAAGGAGTGTTGAAATGTTCAGGAAGACAGAAGATAAAACCATTCCTTCTAAGGGAGCCCTGGTAAGGCACGAAGGCAGAGAGCTGCTGCGCCTCCCAGCAGAGAGGATTCATCACAGCGACTAATTACAAAGCTCATACCATAATGCCTGATTTTAAAGTCATTAGCAACTGAGTCAAGGTTGGCTGAAGCATTTAGAAGGAAGAGAGGGCAACGGGCTGTGAAGTGGTCACTGTTTGATGAGGGCTTGGTGCAATGCATTCCACAGCTGTAACTGCCTCCTTCCTGCGATGGCTGCAGTCATGCCAGACTTCTTCAGACACACCTGTGAAACTCAGTTCCATTTGCTTCTGTTTCAAATATTACTGCGGTCACAAATTCAGCTTTCAGTTCCTCCAGAGAGCACATTTATGCTGATGGAGAAGGGATGCAACCAGCCA
Source organism: Perdix hodgsoniae (assembly GCA_035772895.1). Classification (NCBI taxonomy): domain Eukaryota; kingdom Metazoa; phylum Chordata; class Aves; order Galliformes; family Phasianidae; genus Perdix; species Perdix hodgsoniae. The sequence continues at coordinate 7,481,124 of JAPSGF010000020.1, read as the reverse complement.
TACATGCAGGGTTTGCACAAAAACCAGAACCTGCAATTCCAGGCAATGGATCCCCCCGAAACCCCGAGTTCCACATCTCAAAAGCAGCAGCAGAGATGCATCCCCTGCAGGCAGCACAGCCCTGCAGCTCCACTGCTGGGATGCCCCAGAGCAGAGGTCTGACCCAACACCTCTTCCCAAGGACAGCACTCTTAGGGTAACAGCTCTGATCACTGCTCATTTTCCCTATTTTCCTCTAAAACAAGAAGAGGGGGAGGGCTTTACTCCCCTGCCTTGAGTCACAGGGCATGGCAGAAGGAAGTGTTGTCCTGCCTCCTCCACTAACCCTTTTTAGCTGTGTGCCAGTGCCTACGGTGAGTGACCTCTTGCCATGGAAGTGATGGGGCTGCAGCAGTGAGCAGAGCAAACCTGAAACCCTGGCGCTGCTCACCTGTCAGATCCTGCACTGAGACAGCAGCCCTCCACCTGCACACCCCCGGTTAATGGAGTGCCTCTGTTACACCTTGCTCAGAAATAGCCTTTAAGGTTTGTTTCCATACCCTTCTTTTTCAAAGCATTATTCCCCAGCATTTTGACCAAACGCGCTTTCCCAGATTTTTCTCAGAACTGAAAATCCCTTCGCATGGTGTCAACGGCACAAGGTAAAAATCCTTATTAGAGAACACCAAACCACAGAGAAGCACCAGCACTGCTGATCCCCACACAACCACGGCCCTCTGAGCTGCAGCTTTGTTCTCACGACTCCCAAAACAGCTCTCTGAAAGCAACATCCCTCCCATATAGATTTGTATGGCTGCATCTCTATCATTTTCCTTACCCCCATCAAAATGAGGATATAATTAATCCATCCTCAATGAAAATTACCATGATTTTGAAATGGCGAGAAACAATCTATTTGCATTTGGCAGTTAATTATTCCCCCTACACGCACACCCAGCAATGTTCCCAAAACCCATTCTCAGAGCACAGACAGTCTGTGCTGGCCACAGCTTCTGGAAGGGAGGAGAAAAGGAGGGACGGAGCTAAAAACCTCAACATTGGGCTGGCAATATTTTCATCAAGTGCTCAGCATCGCCAGCTCAGCACAGCCCGTATCAAGACTGCCTTCCTGAAGGCTTCCAACAGCTCTAGCATCCTCCTGTGAGCTGACAGCCACCATTGGGAACCTCCAACATTTACAAAATTATTGCATTATTATTTCTTCCGTTCCAAGAAAACACCTTCCAACACACAACACCACGCGCAGATCCTGCTGCCCTTCAATGTGAATTTAACCAGGACAAACATCCCGGCCACGCAAGATGCAGATTTTCAGTGGCAGAAGCAGGGCAGGAGTTGCACCCTTTGCTATTTGCTCCTTGAAGGAGTGCCACTGTTCCACGTGCACAGCCCTGGATGGAGATTTGCTCGGAAGCAACCTTGAGGGACTGGAGCTCAAAGGAATGGGGTTTCTTCCAGCCAGGCACCCCACCAACACGCCCCACCCCAAAGCCGGGTGCGCCTGGCTGCTGGTTCACATCCATTTCCTCATTGCTCAGCAGGATTAGCTAGAAGCTTCTCAGAGTAGCACAGAATCACAGAACAGCTTGGCTTCGGAGGGGCCTCAAAAACCATCCAGTTCCAACCCCCTGCTGCAGGAAGGGCTGCCAACCAAGCACTCGACCAGATTGCCCAGGGCCCCATCCAGCTTAGAGCTGAAGATACAAGCCATGGTTAGGGAGCATCGCCTCCCCCAGCACCAGCACCATGCTGAAACAGCCCCAAAACCACCAAGCCACGCGGGTACTGCTGCTCTCCATCGCTGTGCTTCGAGAACTTGGCCAACGTGGACTCAGAGCAGCCGTGGCACCGAGCTCCATCCTCCAGCCAGGCTCCCAGCACGGGGTGCCTGCTGCACTTACCTCACTGCCAAGCCGCCCTCAGCACCGAGCCGCCTTCAAGCAAAGCCAAAATAATGCCTCAACAGTCCTTGTTCTCCCCATCTGACATGGGCTCGCGGCTCCTCACGCACGGGGAGGAGCAGGTAGCACACACACAAAAAGAAGGCTATGACTCGGTAGGCGCTCAGAGCCAATCCCTTGGCACATTTTCTCTCCAACAGGCGCAGGAGGCATCGAGTCCCGCTGGGTTCTGAGCGCCCTGCAGAGGGCTGGGTGCTGCCCCACCTCGGTGCTGAGCTCAGCCCCACAACACAATGCCAGGCCTGGCACTGCGAGAGGATTGCTTTGGCCTGGAGGGAAAAAAGAAACCACGACATGAAGGTCACCCATAAAATCATTCCGCAGCTCCCTCTTCCCCGGCTCTCCTAGAGAAAATCCTCACCAAACCCTCAACCTTAAAGGAGAAGCACAAAAAGACATGTACATTAATCCCATATACCTCCGTCAATTTTTTTCCTCGTGTCTTTAGAGCAGTTGTTTACTGCAGCCAACTGCAGAGAAATTACAGTAGCTTAACTCTCCAACTCCCTCTAAAGGATTAATCTTCCAGTGAGCATGCTCACGCGAGATCTTTTTTCAGCAGTTGCATCCATTTCATGAAATGAGGGCTGCTGCAGACATGAGGAAATGCCATTTCAGGACGACAGGCAACTGTTAAACAGCCCCCAAAAGAAGTGCTAATCCCTGCAGGGCTCACTGCAGCACACAGCACTGCTCACCCCCGGCTGCCCTTCCAGGAAGGGGCTGCTCTGCCAGACACGTTGTAAAGCTTAGGGCTTGACTTTTCTCCACAAGCTGGTGGACAGTTTGCCCACTGAAGGACGAGGCACAAAAAGCCTCCCCGGCCCCGAGCTCTGCCTTTTGCATCACTTGTTGGCCATCTTTGCTCTTTAAAAATTAAAACAAAAACAAACAAAAAAAAAAAAACAGGGAAGATAATTTGGGGCACGGGGGAGGGGGAAGCGTTCAGATGAAAAGGAACAGCTTGAAAAATCTAGTTCTCAACTCTGCAGCACAGAAGGTAACAGAGCCCGAGACACATTTAACTCCACAGATTAAGGACCCATGCAAATGAGGATTTGCTGGTAGACAACAAATCCAGTGTCTAAACAAGGCTGTCCAAGTAATCTCGTCCATTTTTCCCCAGACCATTGTGGGTTATAATTAAACTGCTCCATCAGAGGCATTGCTCCCTCACCCCAAAAGCGCACCTCGAAGCAGAGCCTTCCTGCTGGAAAGGCAGCTCCAAAATTAAAGGCAAATATTTATGCTTTAGGAAGAGCTTCTTCCATTTTCACCGTCCCACATTCCTGGGGCTGCTGCTCCCTTTCCCACACGTCAGCTGCATGTCCTGCTGAGCAAAGATCTGAGCGTGGATTTCTTTCAAGTCTTGAGTGCCTTCAATGCCGTGAGTCCCTTCTTTTTTTTTCTTTTTTCATGTTTTAGGCCCTACACATGAATCCTCAAAGAAGGGAACATGTCAGGATAGTGTTAAATAAGGACGACGTCTGCCTGTTAAAATGAACGCTCACCATAGCGACCGTCTCCATAAGGGATGATAAAATGTATGGTGACACTGGATGCTTTATTCTATCGTCACCTAAATAGAATCACCCACAAAAAGGAAATCTCTGGTACCGTGCATCAAAACAGATGCTTTGTTGTATTTAGAAAGCATCCAAACGGGTTGGTTGGGATGTGTCACAGCACAGGCTGCTCAGCCAGCCCTCCCTGCCCTGTCCTTTGGGGACCTAAGGGATGATGCTGCTCTCCTCCTCCCACTCAGCTCAGGTGGAGCTCCAGCTGCTCTGTGGAAAAAGGTCTGGAGTCCCTGAGAATGCCTGCAAGGAGAAACCCTGGGTTTAAGGCAGGTAGATGTGAGATCCTCAATGCAGGAAGATCATGTTCTGTATTGCCTCCTCTATCGCAGGATTAACCCAAACACGAAGTCGGGATATCAGATATCGTGTTATCCTGACCTGTCATCCCCCATTTGGAAACCAGTCATACTCCCTGAGAGTTCAGACTTTGAAGACTGCTATTGATTCTTCTTCAAGCAAACAGCCCGAGTTGGCAATCAGTCAATAATAAGCAATTACTCAACAGCCTCTTATCTCCAGATGCCAGCCCAGACGGCTCGATTCATAGAGGCTGCAGGTCAATAAATCAAAGCTGCTCTCAATTTTAAAATATCATCACATTTCAAAACGCACCCAGCCTTCAACCTGAAAAAGCAGCCAGGACAGAGAGATTCCAGCAGCGCAGGACACTGCTGTGTCACCAGTTTACCAGCAGACAGGATGCGATGCAGTGACATCCACCTCCCACACTCCGCATTTCTTGTGAGTAGCATGAAGGTTTCAGCTGGATGAAGAACACGAGGGGAAGGAGGGAGCAGAGCCGTCCTCCTTCGACCAGCCCTCCCCTCATTCGGACTCACTGCTGCCACATGCAGCCAGGGGTGTCAACATGGTGCAACACAGATGAAAGTCAGCCTCGCCGAAATCTCCCTTGGACATTTTATGCCCCGAGTGCAGATTGTCTTTAAAGAAAAAAGAACTAAGAAAAGAACAAAGAATTGCCTGTCTAACTGTGGGTTGGATGATCTTAAGGTTCCTTCCAACCCAAGCCATTCAGTGATTCTGTTATTTGGTGATCCAGACTTGCAGCAGACCCTGGTGCAATGGGAATTCTCCATCTGGTACTGCAGAACTTCAGATCCCTGATAATTTCACTCCTTATCCACAAGTTCTCACAGGAGTCATGGAAAAGGCCTGCAGGTACCAGCAAAACACAGCTACTCTTTACACATAATTCTGCTTCTGTTGCTAGCAGAAGGCGCCTTACAGGACAGTGCATCCTCCACATCGAGTGTGAACTGCTGGCATAGCAGCAGGTACGTGAGGTCTGTACCAATGAGCCATACAGCACAGTAAATCCAAGACCCTGAGAGCCTGCAAAGCATTCTTCATGAGCAGGAAAGCTGCCAGAGGTCTAAGCAATAACAAACATGTAGAAAAGAATAAGGCAAGACTTGGGAACGTGGTGTCTCTGAGCGCAGGGGACTGGCAGGCCCATAAGATGGAGGCGCCTTGCTGCATTTGTCCCAGGACTGAATATATTCGTGCAGCAATCATGACCCAGTCTTACAGACTGAGAACTGCCCATCAGATTAGCTTGCAAAACCAGGATACATAGAGCCTGACAGACTGAAAGGGAAGCAGGAACAGCTCACAGCTGCCACTCACTCCTCACCGTCTGCCTGCCATCAAACACAGGCCACGGTCCGAAAGGCCCCAAGTCCAGCAGCTGTTGGAGGGCTGGATGTCCAGGTGAAGGCCAGCAGGCAGGGGGTGCCTGCAGCCCTTCTCACCAGCTGGAGCATGGCACAGCTTCTGCCTTCAGCAGCACGCACAGCACTGCGCTCTGTGCTTCAGCGGTGGTTGGGGCACAGGAAGCTGTGGGAGGCAGCCCAAAATCTGAAAAGGGATTTCTCCTGCTTTTCTTACCCACAGAGCACCTGCAGGTGGCTTCTACACCATCAGCCCCGCATGCAGTATCACAGCAAAGCATGGAAGAGCACTCAAAAAAATAAAAGTGTTAACTCATAACGCTGCATCGCTGTCAGCATTTATAGCAAAGCCACAAAATGCCAAAGCAGCTGACAGGATCCCACAGACCGCACTGCAGAGCAACTCCTGAGCCCTGCAGCCAACAAGAGGAACTTCCAAGCAGCACCTGTGTTTGGTTGGTGCAGAACATGGAGACCCTTTCTCTCCCCTTCCACTCATACGGATGGATGTCAGGTTGGTGTAGCAGCAGGAGCACGGCTTGAGATGGGCACCTGAAGAACTGCTGGAGGTGCTGACCACTGAAATAGTTGTTTCCTCAGAAGAACACACTGTTCTGCACAGCCTGGCTTCGCTGGATGCACAGCCTCAGCCTAACCTGCGTTGTTGGCTTCTTCAGACTGCTAAAGAAAAATAACACAGCAGTATGGCAAACCAGAGGTAGTAACACAAGAGCTTTTCTGATCATTTCTGATAAAGGCAATGCTGGTTGCACAACACTGAGACATCACGAGCCATCACCCACGCCTCCCATCCCATGGCATGACTGCTTCATGGAGACATTCAGGGTGTTTATTAGGAAAAGCTTCCTCTACAAAAGAGTGGTGGTAACATCTGCATGGGCTGCCCAGGGAGTTGTGGAGTCACCATCCCTGGTGTTCAAAAACACGGAGATGTGGCACTGAGGTCAGTGGGCCTGGCAGCGATGAGTTGACAGCTGGACTTGGGAGTCCAAGAGTCCTAGAGGTCTTTTCCAACCTGAATGAGTCCTATGATTCTACCTTTGGTGGCGCAGATTCTTCTTTTAACCCCACTGTATTCATCAGCACAGGATCCTGCTGCTGCCTTGAAGGTGCTGAGGTAGCAGAGAACAAAAGAACTCCATGGCCCTGCTGAGGATGTCATTAAGGAGACAAAAGGAGCAGTAAGTGGCACCCAGACACCTCCCTTAGAGCTGGGAGCTGCCATCCCTAGCACTCATGGAGGCCAGTCCTACATCTCAGCACAAAATGACATTGGACTAGATGATCTTGTAGGTCTTTTCCAACCTTGGTGATTCTGTGACATCAGCTCAGTCCCAGATTGTCATGGTTTTATGTTTTTTGGTTTTCAGTATTCCTCATCAAAACATCATGTAGTGTACTGGAACACAGACACAGGTCTGCTAGCTCTCAGGAGCCTCGAGATTGGCCAAAGCTTTTCTCTTCTTGGTGGTCCAATGCTTTGTGCCATGGGACCTTACAGGCGACTCTGATGCAGAGGTACATCTCACAGCAGAAACTCAAACTGGGTTAAATTCCAGAGGTTCATTGTGCAAGGAAGACAAAAGAGACTCTTAATGTGATCCCACTGCAGTCCACTCAGCCATCTGATCCACGTGGCCGCAATGAACACGGATGCTTTATAAAATAATCCTCAGTGCAGACTGGTCCCAGAATTTCCCTTTGGCCTTTGCATTGTCTCCAACATGGAGATACTACCAGATGTGTGCACAGCACTCAGACTGTAACGTTCCCAACTGGGGTGTGGGAAGGGGATGGCAGCAGTCAGTAGGCTCCTCCTGAAATTAGCAGAAAGGAACAGCAACCAGCCCCACCTGGGCTGGGACAGAGCTTCAGCTTTGCATCTGCATGCTTTCAAAATACCTTGTTCCCACTGAACATTTAAAACAAACAACAAACAAACAAATACAGATATACAAACAGCAATCCAAAAACACGAAACGACAAAGACGGCTGCAATATCCTGTAAAAAAGCTAATTGATTCAACGATCTGATTACTGCTTTAGCCACCATGTTTGCATCTTTTTGGCTCCCCCTGTTCGAGGCACAACTTCACAGCACGATGCTTCACATTCAGAGCACACCCAGAGTTATCCCAACATAGCTGTGCTTCTATCGACGTGACTCTGCTCTGCACACATGGCAGCACAGCCACACTCACACCAGTGCAGATGTGCTGCATCCACACGGCCAAACCTTGTGCCTTCACATAAATTAGCTCTACCTACCAGCAGTGTCAGCTCTAACATCTACTGGATGTTGTGTTGAGGGACGTGGTTTAGTGGGAGCTATTGGTAACAGGCGAATGTGGGACTGGATGATCTTTTAGGTCTTTTTCAACCTTGGTGATTCTATGATTCTATGATAACTGAGACTTGCAGAAGCTCAGTCTATCTGTGCTGTGGGCTGTATGTAAATGAACTCTGAGAACAATCTTAATTACCATCTACAGCTTCCATCACGCAAAGGAACCACCACCACCAGCAGCCGACAGCTATCCTTACCAATCCAACAAGCTCATGAAAACCAGCAGGTGTTTTTCACACAGGAGGGCATATTTTCAACCAGCAGCCCCAGGTGGAGGCACAGCTCACGCACCTACCACACATGGGCTGGTACGTGCAGCCCCGTGTCCAAGCAGCCAGCATCACTGCCAGCCCACAGCTGAGGAACAGCTCTCCCTGTAAAGCTGAATGTGACAGCACATTCATTATTACTTTCCAACATCAACACCTACCCGCCCATCCATGGCAGTGTGCATCCCCAAGCTGAAGGCAGCAAACACACAGGCTCCTTATTGCAGTGCAGCCCTGGGTTAGGGGAGGTGACAGCACCCAGAATAACGCAGCAGCTGTGGGAAGCTTAAGCCAAAGCTAAGCTTCACCAAACAGCACCTGAACTCACGTGAGGAGTTACAGAAACTTTGATTCATGTATTCAAGGAGATGGAGCTGTATTCCTGGAAATTCATTCCTGGAGGTGCCAGCAGAGCAATCTGCTGAGCTGTGTGCCTGCAAACCCAGAGCCTTGCTCACATTGCTTGATAGAAGCAGGAGAGCCCATCCTGCTTCATCCCTCGGGCAGTGCAGCGCACAGGGATGCTCACAGATAACAGAAAGTGCTGTCTGCAAAGCTCTGGCAATGCAGGGAAACAACAAGGCTGGTGGATTTTCCTTCCTTGCTAGGTAAGTAGAACACAGCCCTATCCAGGCTGTGCCTGAAGCCAAACAAAACAACCCCTCTGCAGAATGAGGTTTAAGTGGGACTTAATGCACCTTGAACTTCTGATGGCAGCCTGCTAAGGAGGGGATCCTACCCAGGCTGAGCAAGAGACTGCAACCACACGGCTTCATCCCATACAGAATTCAAGGAAGGACTGTGAATTCATGCCAAAACGTTCAGGGCTTTTTCTCATTCAAAAATAAATAATAAAAATAATCAAACAGCTGAATCAACCGAGAGCAGAGCTTTACCCAGTGCTTCTGGGAGGAAAATCTGCATCCCCCCCACCCCCGTGCTGCCATTCACCTGCACTGCACACCCCATCCCCAGCTGCAACTGCTGGGGATGCAACCACAACTCCTTGAAAACCACATTAAAAAAAAAAAATACATAAGAACAGATGTGAACAACCTGGCTGGAAAGTTTGCCAAAGCGACACTTTTGTTTTATAAAAGTGGGAGCTGCCCAGCAGGGCACAGAATGAGCACAGAGTGGATGCATGGGTTTGTTTGGGTTTAGCACACTGGTATGAGTTCTTATCACAAACAGGTCCTTGTCACCTTCAAAGCTATTTGGAGACAGAAGCCAACAACTCCTGCAAGAGTTATAAGGCAGGAATAAGACATGTTGGCCTAATTTAAGAAAGTAATAAGAGGATATGAGAAACTTCATGGCTCACATCTTCCAGATAAAGTCCAGCGCTGCAATCAGAAACCCAGAGAGGAGGTGTTGGATGTTTGGAATCATACTGGCTTTAATCACAAATACTTCAGAACACTCTTCAAAAGAAAAAGTTTTCCATTTCTCTTCACCAGATGGAGCACATGGAGACCGAGGGGCTTCACCCACCCTACAGACCCAACAGAAAGCTCTATGCAGACACACAGCTGAGCTCAGCAGCCCCGAGCAGCTTTGGTGCACATGGTCCAGAATGAAGCACACGGTCCTGGAGCGGTGGGAACTGGCCTCTCAGGGGCTGGCAGTGCTCCCTGAGGCTGCACCTGCAGGCACGTGGGCTGACATGAGGACATGGCAATGCCAGGCCAATTGGCAGGACTGCAGCCCACGAGCCCCTGGGCTGGCTGGGGCACGGCGGCTTTCCTGCAGAGACACATCCACATCTCAGCAGCAGGCTCCAGCAGCCAGCCTCGCCTGTTCTCTGAGTCCCTCTGTGGCAGTTCTGCCTGCCCCAGCGCTGGGCATGCTGTGAGAACACACTCCTGCTGGCCAACCTCCCACCTCCAGGTTTCTGTGGGTTTGGATCACCTTCCAAGCCCCTTTCTCATGCAACACCCTCTTTCTGTCTCTGTGATCTTCTGCCTTAAGGAGGGGCCAAAGCTGAAACTCTCCTTGCATTTAAGTCTTACCATCTTCCTGCACTAATGCTGCATGTAGGGTATGCGCGGGTCCTCAGCTCTCTGCTCTGTATCCATCAGTCCCGAAGCTGCACATCAACTAAACTAGAAGAAAAAAGTAAAACAAACCCAAGAGATTTACCTCACTTTGGGATTCGGCAGCGCAGTGAGTTTGTGCCCTGCTCTCATTGTGCACAGTGCATGCTTCAGAAAGGCTGGGAAACGAGCAGGTTACATCCTGTGCTCTCAAAGCACCACCTATACTTACAAAGCAATAAAAAATTGTTTAATTAATAATACATCAGCAAGGAAACATTAATGAGCACCCAGCAAGGAAAGGACTGTTGTCTCATCTCCCTGTGCAGCCTCTGCGCTCGGGCAGCATCAGCAGCTGCAGTCCCAGGGCAGGCAGACATCTGACTCAGCCATCACCATTCACATTCCTTTTTAAAGGCTGTTGCATCAGGAGCACCTCTTGGCAGCCCCACAAACTTCCACTCGTGGAGTTTTTGTCATTTAAAAAAAGAACATGGAGTATCTCTGGGCACCCAACGTATAAACACACATAGGCGAGGGGGCCTCTTGCAATGGGCTCTCTTTGGCCACGTCTGCAAAACAGGCTGCGTGCTGCTGGCACGAGTGTGCACGGGGTGGTTTCCTTTGGCCAGCTCATGCCTTGCAGCAGCAGCGTGGCTGGGAACACAGGCATCCTCAACAGCAGGTCAGATTTTCTTCTGCTGGCACCCAGGAGGAGAGAACTGCGCCTTCGAGGGGAAACTGCAGTCTGGGTCTGAGATGTTACCAAACCAATCAGCTCTGGAGAAAAGCTGTAATAATTAAAACTGAAGTGCTGTCAATGTACAGCTTCATAAGTATAGGTGCTCAAGCGCCAGAAACCCAACAGCAGAACTGCATCGTCAGTACGAGGGGGGCTTCGGTGGGGATGAAGGGCATAAAACTCACCCAGAAGAGTGGGAGTTTGGTACAGAGAGCACTGTGTGCAGCAGGCAGCCTAAATCCAGGGGTGACTGCAATAGGAGATGGTGCCTGCAGGTCCTACGGGATGCCTGCTTGTGAGCAACCATTTTGCATATTAAAGATGCATTACAGCTCCAATTGCAAACATCCTAACGCTGCTGAGAAGCACACATCCCAAATCAAGGAGTACAGCATCAGCTGGATATAAGCAAAGGCTGGGTAGAAAGAAACAAAGGGTTTTTTTGTGACAGGGATGGTGCAGCGCTGGCACAGGTTGCCCAGAGATGTGGTGGTGCCCCGGTGACATCCAAGGACCTGAGCACCTGATGGAGCTGCAGATGTCCCTGCTCACAGCAGGGCGTTGGATCAGATGCCCTTTAAAGACCCCTTCCAACTCAAATGATTCTATGATCAAATGTATGGAACACACGGATTCTTACCATGTAAGCTGACAGCTGAACTGACAAACTATTATCTCTAAGTCTGCAGTAAGAATCATCTTATGTCCTGCTTCAGCAGCTGCACTGCCTTCTGGATGTTGGTTTAATCTATCAAATATTAATAGTGCTCCTCAATTAAGGAAATATTTAGACTCACGCTTTAAGTGCTTGTACCTCGTGTCATATGTTCACACTTGCAGGCCAGCAGGATACCAGATGGATCCACAAAGCACCCAGCAGCCTGGCTGGGAATGCTGCACTGTCCTGAACACCGTCTTTCTCATGTGGACAAAAACCCTACCTGGTGGGGGCACATCTCCTTCCTATCCCTTTGGACACAAGAAATTCATCAAAAAGCTCAGCTCACTTCTCAGATCCCTAAAATGCAACCACCTCCCCATATTGCAACAGATCTACTTTCCATTCCCAACTCAACAGCTGGATGAAGTATGTGATTTGTAAACATAAACCCTTTCTGAGTCTTTGACCACGTGCACATTCGATTTCCCATTTCTGGAAACAACATTAGGGTTTGGGAGAAGACCTGGCTGAGAAACACCCCCAATTACTGCTGAAATGGAATAAAACATCAGAGCCATTTGCCTTCCAGCTTTGAGCCCTTGGGAAAAACTACCTATCGAAATTTCCTCTGAAGCTGCAAGGCCTAGAAATGTACCTGGAGAGGAGGAGGGCAGCAGAGGTTCTCCAGAACCCTGGAGCCCATGCTGGAAAAGGAAGAGAACGAAGAAGGAAGAAAAAGCAGAGCGTGGTATTTCACAGCTCTCAGGGCTGCGTTCAAATGCATCAGCAGATCCTGGTCTCAGGGCCCTTTTGCCAGCCAGCCTGCTAAAACACATCTCTTCATGTTCTCAGAAGAAGTAAAAACGTGAAGTAGCACTCTGGGAACCACGAGGACTTTTTCTCTTAACCTAAGCAAGGCCAATGCATGGAATATCTCAGCTCAGGGCCCTGGGCAACAGTTGTCCCTTCATGGAGACACTCGTGCCCTTCATAGAATCACAGAACGGCCTGGGTTGCAAAGGCCCACAGTGCTCATCCAGTCCCAACCCCCTGCTGTGTGCAGGTCACCAACCAGCAGCCCAGGCTGCCCAGAGCCACATCCAGCCTGGCCTTGGATGCCTGCAGGGATGGGGCACCCACAGCCTCCTTGGGCAACCTGTGCCAGTGCCTCACCACCTCTGGCTGAAAAACTTCCTCCTGATATCCAGCCTAAACCTGCCCTGTCTCAGTTTAAAGCCATTCCCTTGTCCTATCACTACCACTTTCCCTTCAGTGCCACAAATTGCAAAAGCTGCCAGCTTCCCCAGCTGCCCTGCTCCCAGAAGGAAAAAACCTCACAGCCCTCCTCCTTCCACCCAGCACGCTGCCCTGCACAGCCACAAGCCTGCTTGGCTCCAACACTTAGGCCCAAATCACGGGCACTGCCGCAGACTGGGGGCTTTGCTGTTATTCTCACTCACCCCAATTTGCTCAGCTCCCCACTTCTTTGCTGCCGGTTTTGGACATTTTAGCAACAGCAGCTCATAGCCACCTCCTGGCTCTCACTGTCTGCCCCAGGGAGCTACAATCGCTTCGGATATTTTCATCTCCATTTGCATAATTTTGCCTTTCCCTGTAACAAATGGGATAAGTCATTTACCTGGCTTTACTCTGAGCTTGGCTGTGCCAGCCTGGCTATCTTGCTCTCTATTTACTTCCCCCCCAGCTGTGACACCTGCAGATTTGCTCCTGCTCCCAGCTCTGCAGGACGAGTCACCACGTGCACACAGAAGTAGACCTGAATTTTCCATCCCACCACTGTCCCACTCGCCGTTCAAAACTGACACGACTCACCACTGCCGCCGAGCTCCCCCTTCAGAAGGAGACACAGGACCAAAAAGGCTGGATGTTATGTTTAATAACATAATAAAAGCTCCCTTTTGCCCCCGTGCCATCCTGCACATACACAAGCAGCTCAGCCCTGCACCGTGCCAGCTCATCCTGCTCAGCTCCCAGCAAAGCTGCTGCCCCATGGCCAAACTATCTGAAACATAAACTCGGGGCAAAGCACCTGGTATGGAAGCAGACAGCAGTGAGGGTCAGGTGGGAGCCAGGAATCCCCTCAGAAGAACATTTCCTGCTCTAAAGGAGGATACGTCGCACGTCCTCGCTGCTTTGCCTGGGCTATTTTTAATTAAAAGCAGGAAAGTCTTTCTATTTTAGACACCTCAGCAATACAGGCACCAAAAGCTTTTCTAAGCAGAGTTTATTCTGAGTTTACATGCATTTCACAGCAGCTGCCAAACCAGCGGAGCTACAGCAAACTCTCCCATCCCTGTTGGATTTACCCACGCAGCACTGCAGGATGTGCCGGTCCCAGGCTGAGCAGTGGGGCACAGCTTCCCCCTGACCCCCAGCACGGGCAGCTCCACCATCCCTGCACTGCACACCTTCGGCTCCCACAGCAGTCACAGAGCGGACAATCTCCAGCAAAGCATGTCTCAAAGCACCCAAAGGGGCTCCTCGAACCCCTCAGTCCTTGCACTAAGCACGCCCCAGGACACAAGGCAGGCAGGCAGAGCTTGGGGAAACCTGACAGCCCCTCCACAGGGACCTGACTGCACAGAAAGGAGCAGGAGCAGCCCCTGTAAGACCTCCCAGCACAGGGCACAGAGCAGGAGATGGCGGTGCCTCCTGCTCCACTCTCCTGTAAAACCCCCGACTTTGCAGGAATGACCCCGTCCGCCTCCTCCCCACATCATTTTTGGGCACCAGGGCCCAAAACGTAAACGCCACGCTGTGCTTCAGCACTTTGCTAGAGAAAGGCATGAGGAACACAGGCTGCTTTCATCCCCTCCACAGCCCCATTCTGGAGCAGAGAGGACACACAGGTGGCATCACCCCAGCGCCAAAAGACGAACAAACACAACAGGTGACACGGAGCAAGGCCCCAGATGAGCATTTCAGACCAGCAGCGCTGCTCCCTAATGGTTTTGCTATCAGCTGCTCTGGTGCACATTTGGAGATGTGACAGCCCTGTGCACCGGTGCCTCATTTGCTGCCAGCAGCCCCGAGCTGCTGAGCGATGCCAATGGCTGCAGCTGGCACAGCTGCCAGCAGTGTGCCCACCAAGCACATGCTCACACAGCTCCAGTCAGCCCCCCCATGGCAGAGCTGTTTGTTTTTCTCCTTGTTGTTACAGGTTTTGCTGCTAATTGCCTCTACCAGGCCTTCTGTTGACGCGGCCGCAGCAGAGGGGAGAGGAATTGATTTGCATCTGAAGACAATAAAATAATAATAATGATAACTGAGACGGCAAAACTCAGTAGCATACCAAGCTTTTGCTTCGGAAAGCAAAACCAAACAAGCTGCCCTGGTCTAAAATCATCTCCAAACCAATACAGCTACGTCCACAGCAAGGACTTTTATTGTATTACCGCCTCAGCAAAGAAAAAGAAACATCATTCTCTCCAGACAGCATAATTAAACTGCAAGAGCCCTTCCCAAGTACAAACCAGGCCTTTGATTCTGCCTTGACTTGACAAACTGTTTTTCAGACGCTTCTTTCAGTCACGTTGGCTCAGCCACATCAGCTTAACAACCGAAGGGCACTTCTGAGGCGTTCTTACAACTCTGGAAGTCGTACTGAATCATTTGAGTTGGAAGAGGCCCTTTAAAGGTCACCTATTCCACCTCCCCTACAAGGAACAGGGGCACCCACAGCTCCATCAGTGCTCAGAGCCTCATCCAGCCTGAATGTTCTGGTGTTATTTAAAGTTTGTCTTCCCAGAAGGTGAGTTTCCAAAGGGCATCCGCTCACCATTAGCTCAGCATGGCCAAAGCACTGCGGGGAGAACTGGCGTCAGGGAAACGGAGGTCAGCACTGCTTCACATCTGTTCGTCAAGGAAGGGGCAGCTGCAACTGCAGCATATAAGCAAAGTAACCCTTACACAAAAGCCTGCCATCCACAAAGTTAAAACTCTCCTGCCCTGACCAGGTGTTCAATGTCACAGGTGGGGAAAACTCTTTTCCTCACACAAAGTCACTGCTAAAATGTTGCAAACCACCTTGGATCCAACACAGCTGGAAACCCCACCTTGTAAAGGTGTCCAGGATCTCCTGTCCGTGTAACATCAACACACCTCACTGCACCAAGGGACCGGAGACAACATCTGTCCCGCAGCCATCAAACACACAGGCTCCCAGACAAAGGCAGAAAAGATGACTGTGCATTAAAAGCAATGGCCCTAGGAAAGCAAAGCAGAGCCTCTCCACACTTGTGCTATCAGCTGGCAGAAGTAAATGAGGGAGGAGGAAGGGCAGGGCAGGCCTGAAAGGAGCCCTGGATCTCACGTCACCTATGAAACAGAAAGTGGGAAACTAAAGAGATCATCTGCGTGTTCCCTGCTCAAAGGCACTGCTCATTAGGTCCTGGCTTTTCCCATTATCCCTCCTGCACTCGGTGGCCTATTACAGCAACCTCCTTCCAGCCAGGGACCCGTGAATAGGAAGCTCTTTGACGAGAGCAAACGTTGCCCCTTAATCCAGTGGGGAGTTCATTGCACGGGCGGAGGAGCGCCTGCAGCACTCCCAGCACCTGCGGGGGCTGCGGGGATGAGAGCACGGATCAAAGCCGGGGTGCAGCCCTCACACCAGCTGATCTGCAGCCCCGCCAGGCCCAGCTTTGGAGGGCAGGGAGCAGCAGGCACTGCAGGGCTGCTCCCGGCTGAGGCTGCTGGGCAGTGGGGAAATCCGTCTGCGACGTGGGCTGCGTCTGCTGGCTTTAAAGATCAAAGCTGCATCTCCGGGGGGGGGGGAAAAAATAATAATGGTGTTACAGATGAGGACAGACAGGAGGGGGAAAAAAATGATGAGAAGTGCAGTGTAACTTCTGAGGAGAAGCGCTTCATTCAAAGCCACGCACGCACCTCCCTGCCTGGTGTGCAACGTCCTGAGGTTTGCATGAGGTGGAGGAAAAGCGGCGCAGCTTTGAATCTGTTTCTGAACTCACACTGAATGAACTCACAGACACTGAAACTGATGCAAGCCAGGCTCGCAGCATCAAATTCAAGGAACCCACAATCGCATCAAACAGCCTCAGCAAGGCAAGCCCGCTCCCTTCAACTTTAATGTTAGTCCTGCAGTCACAGGAGGTCTGAAATATATAAGAGCACCAAACCAGATTTGGTGTGAAGGACGCTGGGCAGCGTGAGCAGGGCAGAACCTCACTGGAGCTCAGCTCTGAGAGCCCACACTGCTGGGGGGGGGGGGACAGGACAGGGCTCTCCTTTACCTGCTACCCCTGGGGCCTTACGAGAACCTTGTCTGTGCCCCGTGTTCTTACCTGGAGCCAATTACTGCCAGCAGCTTTGCTCGTGGGCACGATTTGTGCCCGCGTTGCACCGCCCCACGTGCGGAACAACACCCCGCGAGGCAGGGCCGGCCCCTGCCCTCCGCACAGCACTGCAGGCTGAGCATCCCGGCTGGAGTAACACAGCCGGCCCATCAGAGGGCAAAGCCAACAGCAGATACGAGGGGAGGGATGGGATCCAACCCCGAACGAGTCCCCATCGGCACTGCATCACCCACGGGCCACCCGCAGGCGCTGGGTTTGGTTCTGAGAGCAGAGCTCGGCCACAGTGGATGCTTCCCAATGAAAAGGGCCGTAAAGCCAAGCCGTGCGGTGCGGATAGAAGAAGTTGCACACGAACACGAGGAAAAACTTCAGCCAGGCGATGGAGAGCCGGCCGGGCGGCCGGGGAGCGGCTGCCCTTCCTGGGAGACACCGAGACACAGCCGGGAGCTGCGCGGTGCGGAGCCGGCGTGAGAGCGGGGGGAGCAGCGATGCGGGACCGAAGGAAGAACCGGGCGCGGGGCCACCGAGCGCCACGGCACGGCACGGCAATGCACGGCACGGCAATGCGATGTATGGCACGGCAATGCGATGTATGGCACGGCAATGCACGGCACGGCACTGCAAGCGGGAGGCGGGCTCGGGCAGAGCGCCCTGCGCAGAACGGAGCGCCCGAGCCGTCGGGCCGCCCGGCGCTCACAAAGCGGACACGCGGCTCCCGCAGCCCCAAAGCCCGGCGGAGACCCGCGGCTCCTCCCCCCGCCCGCCCCGCAACCTCCGCCGCGCGGCCCGGGACCCTGCATGCCTCGAGCCGGCGTCTGCCCGCAGCCCCGGACCGTGTATAAGCGCATAGCGACGGCCCAACCGCCGGCGGCGGCCCGCCCGGCCCGGGACCCTGCATGGCGCCGCACGCCGCCCCGCCGCACGAGGAGCCCCGGAACGTGGATGGCGCCGGCGCGACTCCCCCCGCCCCCTCCGCGCGCACCCGCTCCCATTGGGGGGAACCCCGGAACCTGTATGGCCCATACCACCGACCGGCCGCGGAGGGGTGTTACTTATACAGAGTCCCGGGCCCCCCTACACACAATGGCAGCAGCTCCCACATTCTTCCCCTCAGAGGAGTTGGACTGAACCATGGGGCGGCGGGGGCACGGCCCTCTCCCGGCCCCCGACAGCAGCCGCCTGGCCCTGGGCGATACCACTGCGCGCTCCCCCATCTTCCGTCCCCCCGCCCGGGTAGATGGACGCCGCCGCTCTCACTCACCTCGGCATCCACTGTGGCCATGGCCGGAGCCCCGGAGCGTAGCCCCGCCCCCGCGGCGGCTCCTCGCGCCTTGGCTCCGCCCCTTTCCCCTCATTCTTCTCAATGGAGACGCTCCGCAGGCCATTGCGCATGCGCGCGGCAGCATGGCGGCCCCCGCGGGTCCCTTCGGCCGTACGGCGTCATGGCGGCGCCCAGTGGGAGGCGCCGTACGGCGGGGGGCGGGCTGAGGGCGGGGGGAACGGGGATGGGGACAGAACAGGGGTGAGATGGGGACAGGGACAGGAGTGGGGGTGAGATGGGGACAGGGAGGGATGGGATGGGATGGGAACGGGAAGAGGAATGGGGGTAAAATAGGGATAGGACAGAGTGGGGATAGGAGGGGATGAGATGAGGATAGAATGGGATGAAGACTGGAGAGGGATTAAATGGAGACAGCGTGGGCTGGAGATGGAATGGGGACAGGGAGGAAACGGGAAGGGGACAGGATAGGGATGGGATAGGGCTAGCAGTGGGGATGAGATAGGGACAGGATGGAATGGAGATGGGAGGGGAATGAGATGGGGATAGTGTAGGATATGAACGGGAATGGAAGAGAGATGGGGACAGGGTGGGGACGGGGACAGGACGAGAGTGGGACAGGGATAGGGTAGGATGGGGACAGCGACAGGAATAGGGATGATATAGGGATATAGGAATAGCGAGATAGGGATGGGGTGGAATAGGGATAGGAGGGGGATGAGATAGGGATGAGATGAGGATAGAATGGGATAAGGACAGCAAAGGGGGTGAGATGGGGAAAGGGAGGGACAGTGATGGGACGGGGATTCAATGGAGAGAAGAACGGGGTGGAGATGGAATAGGGACAGGGAAAAACGGGGACAGCAATGGGTGTGAGATGGGGTGGGGGCACAGAATACAATAAGGACAGCAATGGCTGTGAGATGGGGGCCGGGGATAGGGGGGCACAGGACGGAGCTCTGCCCCGCTCCCACTGCACAGGGGTCCCATTCACGTGAAAAAGGGCAGAGCGGGGCAGGGCAGCAACACCTCCTGCCGCACCCCGCGTGTTCTGCGGGTCCGGGGTCACCCAGCGCAGCTCCTCCCGCATCCCCCATCGCACGTCCCTAGAGCAGCTCCCGCTCCTTACGGCCAGCCGGGGGGCCGCCCCTGCAGGCGGAGGAAGGGACGAAACCTCGGGCCCCGCCCGGCTCCCATCGCTCTCCGCCGGCCGCTGCTGCCCCCGCCCGGCCGGCCCGCGCCGCAGTCAAAATAAGAGTCCCCCGGTGCGGAGCGTTGCGGCCGGCTCCGCTCGGCTCCGCTCGGCTCCGCTCGGCTCTGCCCGGCTCTGCCCCGCACGCAGCCCCCACCGCCCCGCGGGGCCTCCGAGCGCGCAGCCGCGGCCCTGTGAAAGGAGGGAGGTGTTGGTTGTGTGGGATCAAAGCCGGGACGGGGCGCTGCCCGAGCGCTGCGCTCGTAACGGACTGCAGGGTTTGAGTTGCACGGTTGTATAAAAACCGCACGGGTGTCCATAGAGAAAGGAACCTCAGCCCCGGTGCGATCCCAAAGTTGGGATGGGGTGCGTTCCTGTTGCAGAGGGCTGGAAATGTGTTCAAAGATGGGCCGCCATGTCTGTTGTTCCAAATAATTCCTGCAGGCAACGACAGCAAACGCTTCTATGGAGCTACTGGAAGTTGAGCGGAAAGCTCGAACAGGAGCCAACATCCAGCGATGGGAAGCGGGGCCGAGGAGGAGCTGCAGCCCTTCTCACACTGCGCTCAGCTCCGGGCCCAGCAAACCAAGAACTGCGAAGAAAAGCAGCTGAGCAGCCAGGCACCACTCGACCGCCATGGGCGAGAGCGGCTCGGGGGCAGAGCAGCCCCCAGTGAAGCCGTGTGGGGCAGCAGGAGCCAAAACAGCGTTTGGTGGAACACCAACAGCGCTGGGGAGCGGGATGGGAGAAGATGTGCGCGGCGAGGACGGAGCAGCATGAGAAAGGACAGGGGATATTTTTGGTGCTTTCCATTGAATGCGGTTTGGAAACAATTATCTCGCAGGCCTCTCTCACACCCCGCCACTTCCCCTCCTGATTGCAAACAAAAGGAGAAAAAAACAAAAAGAACACCCAACAATTGTTTACAAATTTGAGCCAGGAATTGAATGAATTCCTACATACGAAGCTTTTCTACCCAGAGCTGGATTTGGAAATCAGGCTTTTGTCAGAGTTCAGAAAGAGGAGAGGGGAAGGAGGGGCCCACAGGAGCTCCCTGTGACTCCAGGCTGCAGCAAGGCAGAGAGCAGCAGGGATGATCCCACTGCTCTGCCACGCAGTGTGCGCCCCAAAACGGCTTTCCTGCCCTCTGGCACCTGCCGTGAGCACCCCACATCGTGAGGCATTCAAGGCCAGGCTGGACGTGGCTCTGGGCAGCCTGGGCTGCTGGTTGGTGACCCTGCACGTAGCAGGGAGTTGAAACCAGATGAGCACTGTGGGCCTTTTCAACCCAGGCCATTCTATCACTCTACAACTATGACTGCTGCCACAGCATGCTGGGCTCACAGCCCCTGGTGGGGGTAAGAGGAATCTTTCACCCTGCAGTCTGGGATCGCCAGGCAAAGGGGAAAGTCCTAAATAATAAAGGCTGGGCAGAGGCACAAGGTGAGCAGAGAGTGAGGAAGATTCCTCACATATGAGGCATATGAGAGGCAGGTTGTGCTTCGGGCTGCTTGCAGAACCAACGCTGAGACAAATCCAACTTGTTTGAGATGGTATCAGCAAACCTGTGGGCACAGGGAGCAGACTTCCAGCTGACTCAGCAGGCACAAGGGTCAGCATCAGAAATGGAAGGAGGAGCACAGCATTTCTCTTGGAATAATTTATTAAATACAGCATTAAAATTTGTATTTATGAATTCGATCATTAAAAACAAAACTTTGTCTCATATATATATATATATTTAAGGACAACGACAATCATTCTATCAACATTGGTGGATGTTGTGCTGGCGCTGCTCAGAACGGCACCTTCTCTACTCTACCCTTAAAGCAGTTCAACACTTTTAAAACAAAACAGAATAAAAAGCTTTTTGCAAAGGAAGAGTGCAAAGCAAGGCTTGTCCCCAGCAGCCAGCTGGGGGTGTGAGGAAGCAGAGCTCCTAGGAGGTTTGTTAGATATTGCCTGCCCAGCATGAGGAAGTGCGGGACCAATCCTCAGAGGTGCCAAAGGCGCAGTCTGCTATTTCAGCCTTGGCTGGATGCCCACAGCTCCGAGTGCCCTGTGTTTGGTTTCCTCAGCTTGGGGAGTCGATGCTAAAAAGCTAAACAACAAGGGGAAAAAAAAAAAGAAAAAAAAAAAAAGCAAGCAAACAAACAAACAAAAGTTGCTTTCAGTATCCCAGCTTCTTCCCCTGACCCGCCGGGTCCAGCAGAGGCTGTGAATGAAGTGTAGCAGTTTGTGCTCCCACTCTCTCCATTCTGCGACCTGTGGTGGTTCTGGAGATGAGCAGCACATCAGTACCAGCCGTCCCCGAGCCACGCAGCCCCCCGTGCTGGTGTGGGAGCAGGAGCAAAGTGCCAGGCTGAGCCTGGGGAGGGGGGCACCGCCGAGGATGGGGCTTCCATGGGCAGAGTCCTTGGGCAGATGCGGAGGTAGCATCAGACAGACTTCTGTAACTTGATTGTCGTGTAATTCTGGCCTGCCTAAGGCCAGACAGCTGGGATGGAGAGGGTGCCCTGCAGGAGCAGGAGATGGGGCACAGGAGCTGGTGTCCCCTGTACAGATTGACAGGTGCTGGTCATCCTAGCAGCAAGCAAGGATGGTCTGTCTCCTCTAGAAAGTTATCCTAGTTAAAAAAGCTCCTTGCTGACAGAGCATGCTCTCCACTCAGCAAAAGCAGGCGGCAGTCCAGGTCACTGCCCGGGCACCAAAGGCTGCCAGTCACTCATCCCACCATGTAGGTACAGCAAGGGCTTGTGCTTTTAGCTTGGCAAGAGTCCCTGACCTTCCAACCCTGCCTACTCCAAGAAAGCTCCTGTTTCACCTACCCCTGGGACCTATGAGGACAAGGAGGAAGAGCTGTTAGAAGCATTTCTGGAGAGCACGCAGCCCACTAAAGAGAAGAGAAAGTTCACACAGCCCAGCCTTCACCTACAGTGGAGACATGCCAAGTCAGGAGCATTTCAGATAAGGCATCGCAGGTGCTTTGATAGTAAAGCAGTTAGTGCTGACTACAGTACTTCAAATACAGGCTGCTGCAGAGGGCATCCCTGGGGCAAAACCAGATCTTCCAGCTTTTGGTGCAGCAGAATGAGATGGTTCAGACCTCTCCTACACACAACACGGCCGCTCTGGCTGCCCTTTTATCTTCCCCCTCCCAAGAAAGAGACTTTAAAAGCCCAGGCCAGGATGTGCCATTTACTCTGCCAAGCAGCCAAAGAGATAAAAAGACGCCTTGTGCTGTACCAGACTTTGCAGCAGGCTGGTGAACCATCGTGCCGACGGGATGTGGAGCAGGGGAGGCTAGTTGCCATTGCTGATGCTGGAGTTGGCACTGCTGCAGCTCTGCTCATAGGATGGAGGTGCCTCTGCAGGGAAAGGAAAGAACAAGAACGGTTATAGCGGGAAGTTCCTTGAACCTCCATCTACATGAACCAGTACTGAGCATAGCAAGCTGCCAACTTGTATGCAGGCACTCCAGGACCCTACAATCTGCCCTGCTGAAGTGACACGTCCGAGCGCCTCTCAGCATCTCAGTGCCAACTGACTGGTTTATCCATGTAGGACTGTGACACACCACAGGTCACAGCCACCTCAGAGCAGCACTGCTTCAGGAATGCAGTGTACTGGGATTTCCCCAAGCTCTTCCACCCTGGACAGTCTCTCAGTGCCCACCCCCAAAGCTTCTGTCTCCAGACCAGATGTAGGCCCACTCCAAAGCAGATGTAAGATTTCAGTTACATCACTTTCTTGGCTCTGCTCCTGCCAGCCTCACCACAAGCCAAGGAGTTTTTATATCTGTGGGAGGCTGAAAGCTCATTTCAGAGCAGGGAGATCCTCTCAGAACGAGCCTAGGGCAGCATGGGTGTGGACGTGGGAACGGACAGCTGGCTGTCACAGCCACAAGGAGCTCCTCCAGAGAAGGCTGGCAGAGAGCTCTCACAATTTCCCCTGACTTCAGCCCCCGGCGAGCTGACATCTCTATATTCCAGGCTTTTCAGCTAGCAAAGAGACTCTTGTCATAGCAGATGTTTGCTATCACACTGCCAGACTGTTTAGGTCTCAGGAATGGGATGCTCACCGTATGGGTAGCCCCACGTGCTGTATTCTGGAGGCAAAATGAGCGAGCTAGCAGTGGGCACGGGCACCACGTTTCCCTCGGCGTAGTAAGGGATGGTGGCTCCTGTCGAGAGGCAGAGGGTGGGGTGATTTGGGGAGCCTGTCTGCTCCGAGTCCGCTTCCTGGAAGCTCAGTCCTGGGGCGTAGCTAAATGGCTGCTGCTGGGAATGGCTTTTGGTGGGGATCAAGACATTGTCCATTGGGTGATAACCACCGGCAGCCTCCTCTTCCTCCGGAGGGGCACTGGGTACCACTGCAGATGGTAGGTGCTGGACAGACCGGGAAGGGCTCAGAGGGACCCTGTTCACTGCAATGTTGCCAATATAAATGGGAAGGGTGACTGAAACCTCTGGTGACTTGAGGGAAACCTGGAAGAGAAGGAAAAACAGTGGAATCATCTTTGTCGTGCATTGCATAGGGCACAGGTAGGCTCACCTAACAACGAGCACAACAGTACAAGGGCAGCCTCACCCATCATTACTGACCAGCAAAATAAGTCACACTGAGTTCCTCAGCAAAGCTACATGCTTGACACACACAAGGCACCCCCCAAACGCACCCATAACTGCAGCACAACCCTCCAGAGCTTCGTGCTGCTCACCTGGATATAGTAATCGATATGTATGAGGCTACAGCCCTGCAGAATGGACTGGGGCAGTGCTGGAACAAGGATCTGCTCCTTCCATTCCGCATGTTTCCAGGCTTTCACTCCTGAACCTTCTACCTCAGCGATGGTCCTCAGGTCGTAAATCCAGCGCTTGGATTTGTAAGCCACTTTCTGTGCAGACAGGAATAAAAAGAGCTAGCAGAAAGATTGCAGACGATCATCCATCCCCCACAAAAGTAAGGCAGGATACAACATCACTCAGATTTCTGTCAAACAAGTACAAACATAATGCACATATCACAGGGCAGGATTAACCCATCACTGCATTATGCACTGAGGTGCTATAAGCAAGACAAGTCCTACCACCTCTTTCCCCAGGAAGGCACAGGGACACAAAGCTAGCCAGAAGTCTGGGCTACTCGCTGCCACCTTCCAGACAAAAGCAGCAGCAATGCTCACTGTGGTGAAAACAGCCAGCCTCACAACTGTTGTTGAGGTGGATTATCAGCACAGCCAAAGAAGCATCTGTTTGGATGCTTACCTGGAGTAGGCTGGCTACCACAGCCCCGGTGTCCCGGCCTGATTTGTTCTCTATGTCTGTGCGGAGCTGGATCACTTGCCCCACAATGTACCCTTTCAGATCTGAGGTGGCCGTCAGGACAACGCTGCCGCTTTTCACGAGCTTGTAGTTGAACTTCTTGGTAACAGACATAGTGTTGGGCTGCTGCAAGAGGCAGATGGTGACCCAAGAGTGTCAGAGAGCCTCCAGAAAAACACTCAGACCAAAAACATGCAAGCAGCAATATCTGCCCTGAGAGGCCACAAAGAACCAGTAACACAGACGACAGGCCTCTCTCCTCCATTCCCCCAGTTTTTCCTGTCCTGTTAGCATCTCTCCCCTTCAAGTTCCCCAAAGCCAGGTCTCCACAAACACCTGATGCTACTGGCTTAGAGAGATGCCTCTCCCAGCATGTTCAAAATTCACAAAATCTTTCAAAGCAAGGTGTGGAGGGGTCAAAAAAATCACTGAGTGGGGACTGATGGCAAGGCAGATCAAGAACAAGAGTCCTCAAACTGCTCCTGCATCAGCAGGACATGCAGTCAGAGAATTATCCAAACACACAATTACTCCCAAACATCACTTATGACAAGGAAAAGCAGCAATGCCTTGATTCCCAGCAAACTCATCCTTGTTCTTACCTCAATATCAAGGATGTCATTCAAGTTGAGAGGGCAGAGAACATAAAAGATTTTGTTGCACTTGTAGTCCTTGGAGAAGCGAGGTGTGTCTATCACAGCTTTCACCTGATGGAGGACCTTGCCAAAAGGACCTTCAAATGACGTAGGAGCAGAGGCTGGAGTCAAGACAGAAAGTAAAGGTGTCACAGGGCTGAGTTAAGCCAAGCATTTCTGTGCTTGAGACAGTTACTCTTCACCTGAAGCATTATGCAAGCATTCCAGAGACAGGGCACATATGACTTCCCCAAAAAAAAGACCTGGGGATGAGCACTTGGGTCATCCAGACTCCCCACAGAAGGCACCCCCACACCACAGCAAAGCACACTGCACCCAGGACAGCTGGAGAGCTGCAGGCCAGGACCACTGCGCCCAGGTGAAAGCCCACAGGGTTCAGTCTGAGCTGTCAGTGGCAGTGCAGACCAGATAGGAGCACGCAGCTTGCCTAAACTCCTCTGCTGTCTGTGGCCAACCTTACAGTCCCCTCTGGCACCCCTGGGCCTGGCCTGCCTCCACCATCTAATCCAGGGCCTCAGCACAGCTCCCAAAGCTGGGGAAGCCCTGGCTTATGTGAAAGGGCCTCCAGCTGTGTATCTGCATCGTACCTGGCAGCAGGAACTGGAAGGAAAAGTTGTGCTCCCCAGCTGAAAGGACTCCTGTGGGAAATAAGAGTACCAGGTAAGTGGGAGGCTGTCACCTTGAAATGGTATTTTTGGAGCAGGAGCTTCTGGCAAGAGCGTCCAATGCCAAGGGAATGCCACACAACTCGTCCAGCTGCCTTCACCCCTGGACACCACCACACTCACCCTCTGCATCCAAGGAGCAACTCACCCGTCCCTGGGGGGCAGGAAGCACCTGTGTTCCCAATGAGGCCTAGGTTAGGATACTACAGAAATACTGCGGCCCAGGCATGGCTGAAGGGATGCCAATGCCACAGCATGCTTTAGAGAGAGCCGTTAGCCCCACATTCCTGATAGAGGGCACTAAGAAGGAATGCTGTGTTGGCTTCCCTCAGGGAGGCTGTAGCCACTCAGGGGAAGATGAGGAAGCAAAGGCACTGCCTGCAGGTGGGGTAAGAAGGTCTGGTGGGCACCAAGCTGGAACCAGAGGTCAGAATCCCAGACCTAAATGCACCCCTGCAGATCCTGGCCCCAAGATGGGACCTGCTCAGCCCAGCTGTCTGGAGGACCAGAGTAAAGAAGTAACTTCAACAGTATTCCTGAATTCTCCCCTTGGGCAGTCATCACAGCGTGGGGCAGAAAACCACAGCTGTGAATTCCCACATATGGCACCAAGTGCTTCAGGGAAGGCTGCAGGCTCCCAGCTCAGCACTGGGAGTTCAAACCTCAGTGCTAGTTTTCTTCAGCTCCCTGCAACAGCCGCCTCAAGGGCACAGAGCAGAGCCAAGACCTGGCACACAGCTCCAGCAACAGCTCCAAATCCAGACTCCCCTGCATCCAGCTGGATCCCCCACCCCTCCCAGTGCAGCAGCGACCCCAAACCAGCCCCACGGTGTGAGCTGGGAGCATCAGGCAGCTCCTTGGGCTGCCTTCATCCAGCAAAGCACCGAGATATAAAGAGGAATCCACATTTACTGAATAAACATGAGAGGTTTTGTTTCCAGATTGGCAGTGCTAAGAGGAGACCTGGATACCTATTAACTCAAGCTCTGTTTGTTCTGCTTTGCAGGATCACTGCTGGAGGTACCAAGGCTCTAAATCTGGCTAGCTGTTTAGCTGATGCAAGAGCAAGGAGACAGCTTGCCTGTCAGCAATGTTGGCTCTGCAGAGCTGACAGTAATAAAGTCCTGGTATCAGGTGATCAGGTGGGTTACACGACAGGGGAAGGGAGCAGAGAATCACCCACATTTGGGGGGTCCCACGTGCCCTGGTAGACGAGGCAGAGTTCAGCCCGGTCCACAGTTCCTATAAGGAAATGCTGCACTGCCCGCAGGCTCCAGCACACACAGCTGCAGCTGATTTCATCCCGCTGCTACAATAAGTCAGGAAGGAAAGAAGAGCCGTCTGTTTATACACTTAGCCTGTAAAGAAAAGAGGTGGCCTGCCCATTGCCATCGCTCCAAGCCAAAACACACTCCTGGCGATCTCCCTTCTCATCCCCAGATAAAACCGGATATGTAGGCTAAAATGCAACGTGCCGCCTTGTCACAAGGTGGAGGCATAAAGCAACTCAATGCCTGCTCTGGAAGCCTCGAGACATCCCAGCCTTCTCCTACTGCCCTCTTGGGAAGGGCTCACTCAGTGGAGGGCAGCGCTCGGATGCAGAAGGTGCCTTTGCTTGGAGGTTCCAGCACAAAGCCTCGCTGACACGAAGCACTCAGCCACTGCTCCAAGAGCTCCTGCCCCATATTAAGGCACATCCTCACTTTTGGGAAGCAGCTTTATGCAGCCCTGAGACCCTTTATATACACTGAATTTTCCAATGGTCGCAGCAGCCTGGACCAAGCACCTACCACTACATCACACCGCATGGTTTGCTTAGTGAATGGCTAATGAATGACCAGCTGCTCAAAGAGCCCCAGCACGCAGTGCCCGCATTTGCTGCCCACACTGCAAGCCTGGAGGCCACTGGAGCAGGGAGCTCTGGGCAGCCCCATGCAGGCATACCCAGAGGCTCAGTGC
The DNA here is from genome assembly GCA_035772895.1 of Perdix hodgsoniae. Taxonomy (NCBI): domain Eukaryota; kingdom Metazoa; phylum Chordata; class Aves; order Galliformes; family Phasianidae; genus Perdix; species Perdix hodgsoniae. The sequence continues at coordinate 7,453,405 of JAPSGF010000020.1, read as the reverse complement.
CAGGGCTATTCCTGGGACAAGGCTTAATAAAAATAGATGAAAAAAAACAGAAGATCCTGACCACGATGGGAGGTTCTTGAGAAAGCCTGGGTGTGCTCGGGTGCCTGGCGGACTGACAAGGCTGCTGGGAAGCCCGGGTGCTGCAGAGGGCAGGCAGACATTCACAGCAACCAAGCTGCTCCCTGCTCCTGCACCAGGAGCTCTGCTAAGGACACGCTGGAGCAGAGACCAGGCCAGGTTCAAAGGAACACAGCACGGAGCTGGATCCCCACGCAGCGTGCCCCAGGGCTCCCAAGCGGCTTTTAAATGCACAGAGCCAGGGGAAAGGGCTGTGCAAGCTGCCACAGCCTCTCCAAGCCATTACCTCACCGTTCCCCAAAGCCCAAACAAAGGCCACAGTGTGTTCAGATGCAAAAGCTTTTCCTGAAGTTTACGTGCAGCTAAAAATATCTTGAGAAAGTCATTAGGCAGCAGAGGGAGGCTGCTTAGCAGGGCTCTGCCACGGGCTGTACCTGCAGCCCTCCCACCTGATAGGAACCGAGCCAGCAGGGCTCAGCTGCCCCACGCCACAGATATCCTCCCTACAAAGTCCTGGACGGAAGGGAACTGCTGCCATAGGAAAAGAAAACAAGCAACCCAAGGAGCTGGAGCAGCAGGGACACGCTAACAGCGCAAAGAACAACCTTGGAGATTTCCCCTCTTGCTTCTGCTGCCAGTGAGGGTTTGTCCAGACACAGAAGGACTCCCTTTTATGGCTCAGCCACTCCCCTCACTGCCACACTGGGAAAGGGGCTTTGTTTGCACCGGTGAACGTGGAGGAGGGCTGGGAGGACTTGGTGTGCAGAAAGGAAACCCCTCAATCCATAGAGTCACACTGAATTCTCTACCCAGTACCCAGGAGGTGACTGGGGTGCCCAGTACCCTACAGGGGATCCCCTGGGATGGGGAGCACAGCCCCTGAACCCAGCTCCACACTGCAGAACATCTCTGAGCATCCCGTGGCACTCAGGGCATTCATTGTCACACTGCTCACCTTATGTGCTGTCTGTCCATGGTCAGAGGTTTCAGACTTTCCCCAGGTCACCCAGGGCTCCTGCGCTCAGCTCAAGCTGTCCATGCCCTGAGCCTGCCCTGCAGCTGGATGCACCTGCACATAGTCGGGACTGATGCACAAAGGCGCAGACAGCCCTGGCTGGTAGGGATCCCCTGGCAGCAGAGCTGAACTGCACAAAGCCTGTATGCTTCCCAGGTTTTTCTGCAGCTTTCCCTCCAACAGCCCACGCAAACAAACTGCTCTTACAGTACAGGTGGGGCCTGAAGTTCAAACCAGCACTGCTGCGGAGACATCAGCCAAATGCCTCCTTCCAGTTTGCTGACCCAGCCCCAGCAATTCCATCTCAAATCCCTGCAGGAGCCAGGGCTCTGTGCCCAGCAGTGCCTCCTGCCAGCCCACAGGAGCCTACCACCACCAGGACAGAGTGCCCAGGTCAGCGTCAGCAGGGCATGGAGCTGCAGAGAAGCCAGCAGAGGGCTGGGAGATGCCTTGGCCACCGATGCACAGCAACGGATAGACTCAGCTGAGCTGCATTACTCACCCCTCTGAAATCTCACACTCTGATGCACTGGGAGAGACAGCCCAGACGTCAGAGCATGCTGGAGCCTGCGGGGCCAGACAGCTGTAACAGCAGCGCGGGGTGCAGCACTCACCTCTCCCTGCCTTGCCAGGCTTCATGCACAGCTCGACAAGAGCTACAAAGATGGATATTCAGCATGCTGCTCCCCTCCATTCCCCAAGGAGGAGGGTGCTACCTGTTCTGCAGCCAGGACCAGGAGCCTGGTAGGTGTCCTCCACCCCGGCACGGAGCCAACTCCTGCCTGACCTCCAGCTCTGCTGCCAATGACAGCAGACACTGCTGCTCTGGAGCACAAACCAGTTTAGCCTTTGGACAGGACATACTTTTTTGGTTGTTCTAACAGGGGAACAGCAGGCCTGGCCATATGGCAATATCTCTTTGGCTTCTCAGTGAGCGATGTAATGAGTGTGCTGGCCAAAGTCTGCAGCAGGGCCAGGTACCTGGTGCCTGCTGGCTTCCTGCCACTGCTCACAGCAATAGGAGCTCCCTGCAGCACCCTGCTACCCCAGGGCAGGTGAGCTCCCCAAAGCCACTAAATTCAGCAGGTATCAGTCTTCAGACACCCAGTTCTCTTTGGGGCTGACGTGAACGGCATCAGTGCAAACAGCAGGAAAGGAGCAAGGTTTGTATTTCTGAGCAGAGAAAGGGGCAGCCCTGCCTCTGCACTGTATGACAGGAGCCCAATTCCTCAGCTGAAGTTCCATCCTTCCACGCAGCCCTGACAGACAGCACCTTGCACACCTGCCCTCCTTTGCAGCCCAACAAATTGCACTGTAAGCAATACCAGGGCCCCTCTCATCCAGGAGGCTGGCTCAGAAGGGAAGCTTTAGTTTTGCCTGCTCTGGGGCACTTCATGGGATGCTGAACAGTCACAGCAATAACACCAGGTCTCCCATTCCGGTGGATTAAGCTAATACACGGGATTACAAACTACAACAAATGAAGGCAAACACACCCATTTGCTGGCACCAGCCCAGCAACAGACTGGTGCTCTCAGAGGGAGCAGCAGTCGCCTGAACAGCCCCAACAGCAAGCACAGCCAGGGGAGGACAAGGCCTTCAGCTTGGCTTTGCTTGCCCAACAGCACTGCTGCTACGGAGCAGCCTTGGGCTGATCAGGACAGTGCACAAGCAGCGTGGGCATGGCCCCAGCTCTAGGCTCCCATTCAAAGCAACTTGCTCGTGCTGGATTAGCTGCACGTAAACACACAGTGGGAACAACCTCCGGTGCTCCCGTATGGTTAACGTTGCTGAGATAAACCTTTCTGTAACACAGGAGGTAAGCACAGAGGAAGGAATCAACACAAGAAGGCTCAGCAGCAAGGCTGCAGTAAAAGCTCCGCTGCTCACACTTCTCTGTATCAGCAGTTCTCAGTAACATTTTCAAAGAATTAGTCGGATTTGGCCGTACAGCAATGCTGCAAAAACCTCTGAGGATTAACGGTGATGTATTGAGGCAAGAAATTAGGAAGTGCTGAGAAAGCTGCTGAGACCCACGGTGACTGCAGCTCTTCCCACATGGTTTTCCCAGGCTGAATGTGCTGTTACAGCTCCACAACCTGCAGCACAGTGTGGGCACAAGCTGGCACCAGAGATTCCTCAGGGCTCATCACTGCTCACGTTTGCTCTCATCTCCTCCAGGGCTGTCCAGCCCCGCTGCTCTGCTCCCTCCTGCAAACATGGTTACTCCAGAGAACAGACCAAGACCCTTCCTGCATCGTTCCATGCCTGCCCAGTCAGGTCATCACGCTTTTTTAATTCTGTTGGAAGACAGAATTGTAAACTTTCAGCCTGTGATGGCTGGGAAGATGTTGTGCCAGGCCAGCAGGGAAGAGGTGATGTACAGCTGCCCCATTTTAGCACTTTGCACAAGAAATATGCCAGAGAAGGAAGCAGGTGTAGCAGCCAGGAATTCCCCACAGTGCCTGCTAGCTAGCTAACAAGCTGCCAAAAGGAAGGTCAGCTGGCAATTACAGCCAGCTCCCTGCATGGGTTCAACTCAGGTACAAACAGGATTTAAAGAAAAAGTCTACCTTTGCATGCTCAATCCATCCACAGGGCAAGAGCCGTGTGCACAGCTGGAGACAGAGCATGGCCAAAGCAAACAGCCCTGTGCAGGCTCATGGCAGACCTGCTCCTCTCTGGCTGAACGAGGCCGGAGCTGCAGAAGGGGAGGGGAGAGGAGTGCAATTACTCCAGAGCTGAATTACTCCATTATATGGGATCAAGAGAAGCATCTCTCTGTCTGAGCAGCAGGGACAAGCAGGGCTATTCTGTACTCGCAGCAACTGGCGCACTTGATCTCCTGTACCACAGATACCCAGGGAAAACCAACACCACTCACGTTTGTGGGTCTCCCTTCATCACTGCGTTTGTTTTCCGCTTTGCAGAAAGACGACCCAGGACGAGCCAGCACCAGTGAGCAAGGGGCCAAGCCAAACTCAGGTCAGGTGGGAAAAGCAAACCCTCCCCTCTGGGAAGCAAAACAAACAGGTCCCCCTCCCAGTCCCCCCACACACACAGGCCAAGCAACCTCCCCAGCACTGCATTGTGTCCTCAGCAAACACCGCAGTGAGGCCCTGCCTGCAAGCACTCAGAGCAGCTGCTGCCCTCAGCGCTTCCTGGCAGCTTCTCTGTAACGAGCAGAGTTCATTAAACCACTGGGCTGCAAGTCATTGCCAAGGCTACAGCACAGACCCTGCGCAATACCCAGCTCCTAGAGGCAGGAGCACAGTGCTGAGAGCTGCCCTGAGCCAGGAGGGAGCCTGAGCCCCCCCACACTCGTGCTGCTCTGATGTGGAAGCAAGGAAAGAAGTTAAGGATGTAGCCAGTGCCTTAAACAGTGCCTTGTGCTGCAAAGTGGGCACACAGGATATTTTCTGGGGGTCTGTCTCCTCTCATGCATTATACACTCCTTCAGAAAAAATAAGTCATATCTGTAAAACAAATGCCAGTTGATGCCACATAGGACTGGCTGCCCCCACCCACAGTTCAGCAACAAGGTGTGTGGGTGCAGAAGAAGAGCAGAGTTGCTCTCAAACGCTTAGAAAGTGTTCCAAGTTTCCGTAGTTTTGCAAACCTCTTCTGCCAGCACGTCCCCCGAGAGCACAGGCTGCTTTTCTTATTTATTTTGCCACGCAGAACATGGGAAGGGATCATGCAAGCATTTTATCTCTGTTCCATCTCACAGGAGCAGGGCTGGTGCAGGCACAAGGACAGCAGAGCTGGGCAAATGGTGATCACACGGCCTTGGGGACACCTGGGGTCCTCCCTCATGGTCTGCCTGCATGAGCCCTCTGCCAGAGCTCTGGGGACAGTGCCAGCAGGGAGGCAGGGGTTCCCCTTCACCCAGCCCATGGCCATTCCCTGTTCAGAAGGGACACAGGTGGGCTGTGCCTCTGTACCAGGGGTGTCAAACCCAGATGGCACACCAGCCACATGCACATACACAGCCTACAGCCGTATCACCTCTGACACAAAAAGCAGAACACAGGTCAGTGACAGTATCTGCTGTGCTGCTCTGGATTGCTGCTACCTGCAACCTGCTTTTTCCCCAGTACTGCAATGTACCTTTGCAAGACAGGGCAGTAACAGCACCACAACACACCTCAGCTCTGAGCTCAGTGGTCCTACAGGACAGATTTTCCCTTCACTGCATCCACAGCTCCTCGGATCAGACACGCCCCACCAGAGCTCACTCCCTCCTGCCCTGGGCTGCATTAGTACAGGTATGCCAGCATGCAGCCAGCAGCTCCACGGCAGCACCAAGGCACAGCAACACGGCCCCAGCAGTCCTCAAGGCTCAGGCCCAGGCCGCCTGCAGTACTGGGGTTGACATATGAACTCAGCAGTGCACAACAGCTTGGGTTCCAGAAAAGTCAAGAGCAAAAGACTAGCGCCTTTCGTGATGACTTTAGGAGCTGGGAATTGCAGTTTTTGCAGGTTTTCTGGAACTCAAGTATTCAGAGGAGTCACATTAAGGGACAATTCTGTCCTTCCTAATTCACATTTGCTCCAGATGTCAAGGAGACAGCTCCCAGATCCAATGCTGCAATAACCAACTGCAGAAGCAGCCATCAGTATTTCCCAGGGGCAGCAAAACCCACCTTTCCCCACTCCTATCTCATAGCTTCTGCTGTAACTCAGCTGTAACCATCACGGAACCATCCACAGTAGCAGTTTCCTCATGAATCATTAACACTAGAAACTAATGTGAAAGTTCATTTTCAGTGCAGTTGCAGGTTTAAGCTTCTCCAGGAACCACCACTGTTCACGGTCTTCAGCTCATCGACACTGAATTGCCTGCAGCCCCTTACAAAGCTTCCAGGATTCTGCCAGCCTGATTCACAGCTGAGACCCCTGGCTGTGATCACTACCATGTCCAAAAGCAGGACCGTCTCTCATTGGCTTCCCAAGCAGTCTGACTCCTCCTGCAGCCCCTAGGCTAAGAGCCAAACTGAGCAGTGAGCCAGCCACCTCCCTTCCTGGGGCCTGAGCAAGCAGCGCTGTCTCCAAGTGAGGTCAGACTCCCCTCCATGCTAAAAGCTCTGCTTGAGAAATCGCTGAGCTGGCAGGAGCTGCCACTTCAGCTTCACCCATTTCCTGTTACTAGATCAGGGGATCAGCACAGCAGCAGAGGGCTGCTAGCCTGGCCTACTGCCTCGTTACAATTACTGCTACAGCCATTGCCCTTAGCAGGTGAATGGTGGCACCTCTTGATTCTGATAGGAGCCAGAGCACAGCATAAATTATTTATGCTAAGGTTGACCTATTTAATAGCAGAATGACAGCATTCATTTGAGCCCAGATTCCCCTGAGGCTACCGGTGTCCCTTTACCCACAAGGATAACACAGCCCCACTGCTATATCTCTAGGCATCTGGGCTGGCAGCTGTGTGCTGGGAGCTGCCACAGGCTGCTCATGCCACACTTCCAGTGCTTCTCCTGGAGGACGAGCAACACCTCCACACCCCTTTCAGTGTAGTTCAACCACTCCCAGCCTGCAATCAGCTTCAGCTGACCAGTTCTGATAAGTGCTTTGATACTGCCATAGATAACACGTGGAAAGCAGAGCAGGGTGAAGCCACAGGGCTTTCACAACCGCTCTGCTCACAGGCATCCACCACCAGCAGCAAAGTGGCTGCCGACAGCCCCACTCTACACAGAGCAGAGCCAGAGGATGCCCCATGTTTTAGGTAGCTGCCAAGTTGTGCAACCAATCAGGATGCCACTCTGCACAGCTCATGCTGTCTCCAATATTGGCTCATGTATTCTGTGCACAAGTCAAAGCAGCCTATGAAGGAGTATTTCACATCAGTGCACTGCTGCAGACCAATCAGCCATCTCCCAGTAAGAAACCACACGCCCACAGATCACCACCACGTCCTTGTGGAGCTCACCTTTGTCTGCCAGAGACAGCGTGCTGTTGAAATACTGTTCCTCCACAGTCCAGGCAGTGTCATTGATTTTGTTTGACACCCCACAGAATCCAACGCAGCTCACCTTGATGGCTGTTAAAGAAAAACAACACGCGTAAGACTGGGAGAAAGCAAAACCACAGCTTCAGACTTGCTTCGAGGCCTCGTGAGCACACACACAGGGTGGAAAAAGGGAGCAGGGGCATCAGGACACGTCTCCAGCTCAGAGCACATTTTCCCCTCCCTGTCAGCATTGCCACACTCTCTCTGCTCCCCCGCTGCTACTTGCAGCTGTCAGCACCAGTAGGCTCTCATGCTGGCCATCTCACACTGTAAAGGCCCCAGCAGTGACTTCACCACCAGGGCTGCTGAGTGTTGGTGCTTCTCAAGGAGAACCTCCTCCTCCTGTGTGAGATACAGCAAAGCCACACAGCCAGGTCCAGAAGCATTTATGGTGCCATTCGACCCTCCCAAAGCAAACACAGAACTGGTGCTATGTTTGTACCCTGCCTCAGAAAAGTCATCCCCATGCCTGCCCTGCTTGTTACACAGCAAGATGCACCTGCAGTGCTTTGCTCCAGCCTGAATGTCTCCTGTCTTGACTCCCACCAGGTTTTGCAACAGCTTTAACAAATCCCACAGAACTCCCTTGCTGGACCTGCTGGGTGCATACTTCTCCTTGCAGAAAGGCAGCAGGAACCACCAGACAAGCTCTCCTCCCATTTCACCCATCTGCTTACTGTGTCCAAGCAGCATCTCACAGGAAGCCTCTCCCCAGGAGGCAGGCAGCCAATCTGCCTGACTTCAGGGCTGCCTTCCTGCTCCAAGCTCCCCCACCTCCTGTCTCGCAAGCACTGAGCTGCAAGCAATGCTGCTCACAAGCACCCCACACTGCTCTGTGTGGTGCCTGCCCTGCCAGCCCAACTTAGGGGGGAAAGAAACTCAAACCCAGCTCTCTCTGCAGGGAGAACGCAGAGTTCACACCCCAGCCCCCTTCCCTGTGCTTTGCCATAGGAGTTCAGAGCGAATGGACTGCTTGGGGCTCAAAGTCTCCAGTCCCAAAGGAGGAACAGCCAACCCACAGCCCTGCTCACCTGGTCACAGCCTGACCGTGACCTGGAGCACCCAAGCTCACTGCAGCTTCATCCTCAAGGGCACGGGATGAACAGCAGCAGATGCCGACTCTCATTAAACAAGCACCACTATGCACTGGCTCTGTCCATGTCTGCGAGACACACCAGCACTTCTGATGCTGGGGACAAAGCAAAGAGCATGGCTGGCACAGCCGTGGCACTGAGCATGCCTGTGCTGAGCTGGCATGGATCCCCCTCCCATCAGAGGGCAAAAGGAGCAGCTTTAGCAGGGTGGGAGCTCTCCCAGCACAGACAGCCCGGCTGGCTCCGCTACACCAAGCCCAGGCTCAGCCACTCTGCTCCCATGTTTTCACATGGGAAATGAGAGAAAGCCTCAGCAGGAACAGGAGGGACCGCCCCGGAACATGCTCCCCACAGCCTCCCTCAGCCACAGAGTTTTAAAGATAACAACCATCTGAAAAGTTTAAAGATAACTGCCATCTGTTGCAACACCCAGACGCTGGGTTGGAGATGGAAGTCTTCCATCCAAGCCCGCCTGCTGCATCGCAGTGCTCAGGCATTCCTGTTCCTGGAGGCAGGTGGGTGGGCACTTTTGCACACAGACACTACTGCCCCATATCCCTTCCCATGGGAGACAGGGACTCAGCAGTGCCAAGTGCTGCAGCCCAGCACTCGGAGCCAACCTTTGGCTGCTGTTCCCCATTGCAAGCTGGGCACCTCCATGACAAACCTCAGGGCTACACGCAGGCCTCATCTGAAAGCCTTTCTGCAGCCAGCTATGGCTCCTCTATCTCACACTGTCCACAGGGCTGTCAGCTCCAAGCCTCTCAGCTGAGCACCAACAACCCAAACCGGCTTGGTCACAGCCAAGAGAGAAGGCTTCTGTCTTTGGGTCCTCACCATGGGTGGCCCTCTGCTGTCAGGGTCCTGAAGGTCACCCCTCTTGGAGCACACAGGCTGTTGCTCGCAAAGAGGAGCCAGGACATGCAGCAGCTGACAGGCAGAACCCAGGCATGCAGTGCTGGGGGCAGCTGCGAGCTAAAAGTGGGGTCAGCAGGACAGCTCTGGCAAACCAGCATCATCAGAGCTGCAGCAACTGGAAGTGCAAAGCTCGTCAGTGGGGCTGCCAGGAAGCTAAGTGCACAGCCTGAGACTTTCCAGGAGCTCCCTGCAGGCAATCTCCTTGCCAAGTAGCAGATACAGAAAATAAGATGAGTTCGTATGTCAGAACAGCCCGATCCTGGTTGTTAGAAACACATTAAAAATGCCTCCTAAATCCAGTCGTACCAGCAGCCCCGGTTCCCATGTTCCTGCTCTCTGTTTACCCAGGCTGCTTTAAATAAATACGGAAAAAAAAGGCAAAAAGCTGTAGGGGAAGTGGAGGGGTGAGCAAAGAGCATTAAGAGGAGGAGAGGCAAATGGCAGAGCGATGCAGAAGGCAGGGGCCCTTCACCCCACGATCCCCCAGCACTCTCAGAAGCAGCAGCTTGCATCCAGCCAGACACATCTTTAGCAACGCACCGCAGCACTCGCCAAGTGCTGGAAATAAAAGTAGACAGCTCAGCCATATCCATCTCTGCTCTAAGCAAAAATAGAGATGCCAGGAGCTGGGCACGTCTGCCTTCTTCTAGGGTGATGTAAGGAGAGCAGCCATACACCTCAGATTACTTTTTCTGTTGATCCAGCCAGCTGCCCTCCCCAGGGAGCTGGCGCTGCATTGCAGGCAAGGGGAGAGCAGAGGGCATGCAGCCTTCACCCCAATTTCCAGAGCCCAGCTGAAGCCCATGCCAGTCACTATCTGGACAGATGGGCCCAAGGGCTTCAGCTGAGAACGGGGAGCCCACACCCACAAGCGCAGGGCTAGACAGGTTGCAAAGCCACCCCGAAGCATCCTCACTGACCACACACAGCACATCCCAAAGGTGCTTGCAGAAGGGCTGCTGTGCGCCTGGCTCCAGACAACAGGGAAGGGAGGAGGGCTGTGAGAGCCCAGCAAGTCTGCATCAGATAGTCTTCACTGCATGGAAACCAGCCAAAAGGAGCCCTTTCCTCTCCCCTCTCCATCGGAGCCGCAGCGGGCAGCTATCAGCGTGCTTCAATTAGATTCTCCCCTCTCTCCGGCCCCAGAAGAATCTGTGCCTGCAGATCAACGAGCTGTCACAGCAGCACTGCGGTCCCACTTCTTTGGGGTGGGGGGAGAGGAGACCCACAGCAGCCCACAGTCCCTTCCCTCAAGCCCAGCTGACAGCACACAAACTGCCAACCCCATCGGGGCCAGCGTGGGGGACTCAAGGCCTGCACACAGCACAGATGCAGCTCCCAAGCAGTTTGCAGAGACTTGGCGGTTCTTAGAAAAGCTCTATAAAAAAAAAAATTAAAAGTACCAAGGAAACCAAGACCACAAAGAGAAGCACAACAAGGCCTTGGGCAGGTTGGCTTTCACAGACTCACCGGTACAAGCTCTGACACAAAGGACTCCTGTCCTCCTCTGCACAGGAAGGCTGGAAGCTCACAAGACGGGCTGCTCCTCGGGCTCCCAGCCATTGTGCACAAATATACCAAGAATCTATTAATTAAATCAGCAAGTCCTAATTAATTCTGAGCTGTCCTCATCCTTTTGGGACCACCGTCAGACACAAATAGACCCGGGCATTTAGCAAACCAGCAAGGCAAGAGCTGGCATGGAGCTGAAGGCAGCAGTGGGTCTGGCACTGAAGGACTGCCCAGAGAAGTTCCAATCTCCTCCCACCCCAGAGCTCAGCTCAGGGCCACAAAGGGGACTCAGCCTCAGGGAAGGAGGTGTCCCCATCTCTTCTCCAGCTGTCACAGTGGAGCTGGCTCTGCCACATCAATGCAGAAGGTCCCGGCTGGGTCTTACAACTTGAACCCACAGCTGCAACCCACTGCAGGAAGCCTGGAGCATCACCTGCACACGGACAGTGACAACTCCACCTGCAGCAACAACTGGGCAGTGATGGCTCTGCTATATGGGTGAGCCATAGCTGTTACTTAAGCTAAGGGTGATTGGTTTTAGCAACCAATATATCAAGGGTGTTCATATCCCAGAAATGCAGACTTCTTCAAAGAGAGACCAGGCAGAGCTGTGCCTCCTGGCCAGGTCTCTTCCCAGACAAGGTCAATCCTCTCCCTTTGTAAGTGCTTTCCTCTATCACAGGCACACAACAGGAATGCCTGCTGTTTCCAGCCCCTGTCCAAAATCAGAATTCTGCACACACACCCCAGAGAAGAAAGCAAGCTGCTGGGCTCCTGGTAAGGACAAACTGCAGGCTTTTCTCCCTCGCAGAGCTGACAGGTTTATTTATAGCATCACAGAGTTTTATCAGCACGCAGGCTGCCCTCAGAGAAAAGGGGTCATCTTGAGCATCTGGAACGAAATCCCTGGCTGAGCACGTTTAACGAGCCTGTCTTCACCCACGTCAGGGCAGGATGGAAGGAAACCTCAGCGGTGAGTAGGGCCACCCAGACACTAAGGGGACAGCCACGTGCTACTGAGCCCTGATGCAACAGGCCCCAAACCTGCTGCATCCCCACACCAGGTTTGATGGCTGCACTTCAGCCCTCGTTTCCTTTCCTGGAGTGCCGCTGCAGCCGCCTTGCTACCAGACACACACCTCCAGCATCCCCTTTTCTCAAAACACCCTCTTGCATAAAAGAAGTTTTCTGTAAGCTGCAGAAGGACGTAGGTGCTGCACCACCACAGCCAACCACCAGGCTCACGGGCTTCCTGAAGGAGCAGCCCTGGCCATGGTGCAGGCAACAGCATGGCTTTGGAGGAAGCAGGGAAGAAAAAAAGTCACACCTCAGCCTGGGTCGAGGAGCCCAAGCTCTCACTCCATTGTACATGTGGTTCAGGAGCAATGCTGCATGCAACATGGAGCAGAAATGGGTCTCTGGGTGCATGCAGCAACTGAGCACCACCAGCTGCATGCAGAGGGACCGGCATCTCCCTCCCAGGATAGGAGGGCAGAAGCCTCCGAGTGCTGCAGACAGCCAGATCAGGCAGCAGCACAGCAAGCACTGCAGGAAGAGCAGCATGTGGCACAGAGATCTGCTGCTCACCATGGAAATCTCTGTGCCAGCCACCCACCTTAGCTGCAAAACCAGCACTCGTAGCCTCCTTCCTAACATCCATCAGAGATGCAGAGGGGCTGCAGATGAGAGGAAGGCCAGAGGGGATGGTGGAGTCATTCTTCTGGTGCAGTAAGGCAGCTTGCAGCCTCAGAAAGCTCTTTCCTTTCTGCTTCTTGTGGCATAAGTTCAGAGGGGGAAACTGACCCGACTGCAGACAGACACACCTGCCCTCCAGTGCTGTGCTTGAGACTCGCTGCATAAACAGTCAGAGCATCTCTACCTGCAGGGTTGGGCCTCCAAAGAGCCCTATGGGAGGGGAATACAAGTCCCACATGGCTGAGGTACAGCAGAGGAGCCTGCACAGCTTCCCCTGGTGCACAGGAATGCTGCCAGGACCACCAGCACTCAGCACTGCAGCCCAACCACAGCCACCTTCCTCGGGTTGAGCTGTGTGAAAATGAAGAGAGGAACCACTTTTTTATAGCTTGCCCAGATGGAAAGAGGTTTCCACCCAGCACTTAGCCCTACTTTGGGCCAAAGCAGTTAGGATATTCCAGTACACACTAAAAACAGAAGAACTGGGCAAGAAACCCCACCACAGTAACCACACTGCTGGTCCCAGGAGGCATTCTCTAGGTGCTCGAAGACCAGTCAGGTCCACACTCCTTTAAACTCGTTGTCAAACACACTTGTTCCTTTCCTGCCAGCACCAAGCACACCAGCAGAACAAGCCAGCCGTTCACCCCCAGCAATGAGGCTGAGCTCTGATGTTCTGGGAACACCGGTCAGCCTGTGACCACCACAACGCTGCTCTTCCCACTCCCTGGGCAGGTTTAGTGACCTCCTCCCCCACAACCCCTGGGTTCTGTACGTCAAATAATCAGCCGACTGATCAGGTTTCTCAGCTTACCACAAAGAGGTTGATTCACCAGAGCCTACTCCCTTTTCAGGCTCTTTCTAAATAAAGGCTTCAAAGAGTTCTGGAAATTCATGCTCAACAGGCTCACAGAAACACCCAAGCAGGAGGGCTGCATTGGGCCAGGTTCTGCTGAGTGAATCATCCCACTTTCTGCTGGTGATGGGCACGCTTATCTAGGAGCTGTGGCTCAAGCAGCTCCTCCAGAATCATAGAATCACCCGAATTGGAAGGGACCTTAAAGGCCAGGGACACCCACAGCTCCAGCAGTGCTCAGAGTCACATCCAGACTGACCTCGGGTGCCTACAAGGATGGGGCACCACCACTTTTCTGGGCAAACTCTTTGACTGCTGCTCGTGCCAGACACAGGGCTCCGGGCCCACAGCCAGTCCTGCAGACAGCATCAGTTCTGAGAAGTGCAGGTGACACCCCTCCCTCCCAGTGCTCAAGGACACTCCTGGGCACTGAGTCTCCAGGACTCATTCCACCAAGAGAAGAGCAGTCACAAACTCAGACTGATAGATAGAAAGAGGCCTGTTAGAGGCTGAATACCCCCTAATGCAGAGAGGCAGCAGCACAGGCAATACTGTCACAGCCACAGGTGTCCTGAATGAGTTGGTCCCACCACAGCACCACTGAGACGGACCAAAGAAACAAGTCCACATCCTGGGGCATCCTGGTGTGAGCGGTCGGAGCCATCTAGAAGGAAAGCAGACAACAGAACGGGGACAAGCGACCACAGCCCTGTGCTGCAGCCCACCTGCCCTGCCACTCAGCTGCAGGCAGCAGCTCTCAAGGAGCAGCCAGAGCCTGCCGAGACCTGCAAGGCTCAGCTTGGCTGCTCCCAGGCACGAGCCCGTTGCCAGCTCACCCCTCCTGCAGGGGAGGTTTCAAGCACCGCTTCCTGAAGAGCTTTATTTATAGCCAATAAAGTCAACCGCTGACTCCCCTGTATGCACACAGCCTGGCTCCCTGGCTGGAGGCAATGCACAGCACAGGACAGCCATGGCAGGGCGCAGCCATGGGCTCCCCAGCGAAGGTTTCTCACACCACGCTGAGCTCTCAAGCACTGCTTTCACAGATCTCAGCTGTCAAGAAATACTCCTCCCCCAGTCCCAGCGACTTGGGAGAAAGCAGCCAGAACCCACTTCGTTCTGCATAAGAGCTGCTCCTATGATTTCCTTTGATGTCATTCAATGTAAGCAGCTGGATTCTCTATTTTTAGCAGAATCATCCGTTTGGAAAGGCAACTTATGTTCTTGTTATTAGCAGAGCATCAGATTCATAACAAATCCCTACTATGCCAGGAGGTGTACGGGTTCCTAAGATGATGCACGCAGCCAGGCTGGACACCTGCAAAGAGCGCTGGGCACTCAGAGCTAACCTTCCACACCTCACACCCAGTCCCATGCTGATGCTCTCCATCAAGAAAGCACACAGCCAAACCTTCCCAGCGAGCCTTCCTTCCCACAGATGCTGCCACTCTGACCCGAGTCTTACTGCAGGGAACACCTGGGGTTAAGGCGAGGAAGAGTAAGCAGCAGCAGCAGCAGCACCTCCATCCGGTGCCAGAGCCATCAAGAACGTGGCTCCTTCAGCAAGAACAAAGGACTGGAAGTTGTAAGCATTAACACTCCAGAAATGATTCATGTTTCTCGGAAACAGCCTTTTTGCTGCAGATATCTGATAAACTCCGGTTTTCAATCAAGACTGAAGTGCTCAAAGTTTCAGTGCATTTTTAAACTGGTTCTCTAAACAACTGCAGACTGGCACAAACTTGCCACCCTCATCTTCCCAAGGGGGTGGAATGCAGGGTCTGTCCTTACCTTGGGATAGCCCCATACTCTCAGGGTGCTGACACACCTGTGGGAGTTCACTCATCTCTTCTGTACAACCATGTGGCGCTCAGCACCCTTCTAAATGCCATATGTGATCCTAGACAGAGTGGTACCCAGCCAGGGCTAAGCACTCCCTGGTAAAAAGCCTCCATTCACAAGCTTACTTGTAGCTAAACAAATACACGCAGTTCACACTTGACACAAGCACACCACCAGCAATTTTTAAACGGCCAAAGAGTGCTGGGGAATGTGGAGCTGCTTTTCAAAAGGCACTGCAAGCAGACAGACACCTGCCCACCTCGGTGGTCAGAAGCTACAACACCTCCAGCTTCAGATCGCAGACATGAAATGGGGACTACAGCCATGCAGGCATACCTGCACACAAGGCTCACAGCCATCCAGGTCCTTTACACTTCTCCTTCCTCTTGAAGCGCTTTTCACTTCCAAGCAAGACATTAAGAGTGACAACGTTAAGAGCAGCACAGAAAACAAAAAATCACATTTCCACAGGAATTGCTGCCTTCAGAGCTCCCAGCAGTAGCCTAGAGGCTGCACACACAAGATCTCAGTGCTCAGCCCTCAAGCAAAGAGTTAAACCCTCAGCATGCTTGTCAGGCTGTTTCAGGAGCACCTACCCTAAGCAGAAGGAGGAAGGTTCCTTCTCTCCCAGCCCCCAGCTGGTGCCGGTTCGCAATGTTCCCACAAGGGATGGGAAGCTGCCTTGGGATGAGGGACAGAAAGCCCAGAGTTTCTTGCTCCTGGCGAGGGAGCGTCCCTCCTGCCTACCTGACTCCAGCTCAGAAGATGAGCTACGGCCCTGCCAGCTCCACACCGCTCCGGGGAGGGAACGTGCAATCGTACCCCGTTTGTCACACTTGGAAGCAAATCAGACTGACAGAGCTCCAGTCCACTTGTTCCCTCGTTTTGTTAAACAAGAGGGAAGGCTGCAGCACATCTCCTCGCCAAAGAAAGCAGCAAACAGTTTCTCAAGATGAGCACAAGTGGTGCGCGGGCGGGGGGAGAAGCAGAGGGCGGCACATGCTGCGGAGACAAGAGACACAAAACATCCCTGTGATTAGTTATTGACTCCAGAGGAGCTGAGCTCCAGCAGCAAGCCAGCCAGGATAGCAAAAATCCCCCTTTTGTTCCCCAGTCTCAGACAGGGTTGGCCACACAGCTCACTGCTGTCTCGCTCCAGACAATGAGAAAAGAAAGTTAATCCATTGGCACTGCTGCCGGAGCCATCCGGCCCGCCGGGCGATGCTGCAGAGCGATACGAGCAGCCCCGTGTGCTGCTGTCAGCCACTGCTGTACCCCACCTCCCCAGATCCCGGAGGTCACACTCAGCTGTGTGCTGCTGAAGTCGCACTCCTTCACCAGGCTGCACCCAGAGCAGGGCTGAGCCACGGGACCCCCCTGCCTGCCTGATGGACACATGAAAGGATGAATCCCTTCGCCACTGCTTCACGGAACAGCCCCAGCAACAGCCCTTCTGCAGGAACATTTTCCTGTGTCAGAGTCCAACCTGAACAGAGGATCGTGGCTATCAGAACCCTCAGGTGTCACCGCTTTCCCCATGCAGGGCACAGCCTACAGGCATATCACACACTGCCAAACCCAAACTCCTTCCTGCTACCCTTCCAGGGACACGGAAGCGACCTTTTTAGTTTGGGCATACAGCGTGGGATCTGCCTTCAGACCCCTTCTTCACTGCCAGGTTTCCCAGTTTTCCAGATGAGAAGTCAAACCGCGTACTACATTTCAGATTAAAGCAGATGATTGCCAGGCTCTGCAGAAATGAGAATTATGTTCCTGGGTACTTCTAGAGCACGAACAGACAGCAGTATTTTTGTCTGTAGGTTTGTAGTTCAAGGGACTGATTTGAAAGTCAAGTCATCATCGCATAAACCTGGACAGCTAAATAACAGAGTGGAGAAACCGTGCTGAAATCTGCTCCAGAAAGCGCTTTCAGTTTCTTTTCTCTCAGTGACCTGGGGGACAGGGCTGTTATTTTACCGTTACACTTTTGCCCACAAGAAGCATTACTGAGCAATAGGCATCAAGGCTGAAATAACCCACATGGCCCTGGATGCTGCAGAACAGCAAGAAAAGTGCTCCAGTACCCCTGAGCAGCACCAGCATTGTTCCAGCATGCTCCTGCCAGCAAGCAGGGCTGCCCATGCTCTGCAAGGAACTTTTCTCTCCCACCTCCCCCAAATCACCTCTATATCCAGCTGTCCCAGTGCCAGCTTCCTGCTAGATTAATTATTCTTTGTACACGGCCGTTTGATGATTTACCAGCAGGTTAGGCACAACAATTAGGGACACGCACTCCCATCGGCGATCTCCCTCGAGGCCCAGTTCTCAGAGGAAGCCCTCCGTCCTGGCACGGCCACGGGGTGAGCGTGTCCCTCTGACGTGGCCCCAGAGGGTCCACGTGGGTCACGAAAGGTGAGTCACCATTTGTGATGCTGCTGCACGGCCAGCGAGGCCAATGTGTTACTGAACAGCCATTACAGCAGTCAGAGGGCTGGCAAGGAAGCCAGTGTAGGTGGGAGCATTTATGATCCTTAAAGGTGTGTCTCCAGTTAATCTTTCCTATGACCCAAGACTTCCAGCATGTTTGGCGAAGCAGAGCGAGCTTTGTTCGCTTGCACTGACCATCCTTTGATAGGAGCAATTTCCAAGAGCCATAAAACGAGGTACCGTGTGAAGTAATCGTCTGCAGGCTTGCTTGCGTTTGCTGTCTCAAAAACTACACACGTCAGACCAGTTCAGGAAATAGAAAGCAGCATACCTGGGTGCCATGAGCATGACCCTGCAAAGGGGAAGAACCCACACCTTCCCCAGGGAGCTGCTTGTTAGTCCTGGTCAGGGGAGGTGTGGGTGAACTCAGCACAGCACACAAGCTGGGGAAGCTGCAGACCTTCCACCCACCTTTCCCCACACCCCAGCAGAACTGCAGCATAGAATGGTTTGAGTTGAAAAGGATCACCCAGTCCCAACCCCCTGCTGTGTGCAGGTCGCCAACCAGCAGCCCAGGCTGCCCAGAGCCACATCCAGCCTGGCCTTGGATGCCTGCAGGGATGGGGCATCCACAGCCTCCTTGGGCAACCTGTGCCAGTGCCTCACCACCTCTGGCTGAGAAACTTCCTCCTGATATCCAACCTAAACCTGCCCTGTCTCAGTTTAAAACCATTCCCCCTGTCCTATCACCATCCACCCCACACGCCCCGAAGGCACAGCGTGGCAGAAGCTGTCTGACCTCGCTGCGGAGCAGGCAGCTGGACCTGATGGCAGAGTGCCGGCCGTTGTGCCCAGAAGGATGCTTCGACCACCACTCCTCCTGCTCTCCTGAAGGTGAGACGTGCCCAGCAAGGAGGGCACAGGGCAAGGAGCCGCACCACATCCCTACATGCACTGCTTACCTGGGCCGGCGCAGGCACCAGCCACAGCAAGCTGCCATCCCGGCGCTGAAACCAACGCGCAGTGACCTCAGCCCAAAACGGGCACTCGCAACACCTCTAACAGAAGGAGGCACAGCTCTCCTCAAGTTCTGCCCCAACGCACGTGCCGTCTCTCTCAGCCCTGCGCTCTACCCAAGGACAGCCGAGCCCGCAGTGACGCACCCAGCCGGAGGTCAGCGCGCCGCCGCCGATGCCTTCGCTGGAAGCAGCAGCCGAAGAGGAGACCCACGCGCTTTCCTCGGGAGGGAGTTAAACAGCCGACAAGCCTGCGCTTGTTCAAACTGCTTCTTTTCCTCCCGAAGAAGCTCCCAAAAGCCACTCTGGGCACCTGGGAGAGGAGCCGAAGGCACGGGAGCACCGCGGCGGGGCGGCACGGCCACCCCCGGCGAAGGGAGGCTGCGTTTTAAGCTCTTCGCTCATCCTTACCCCCAGTAATTTATCACACAGGCAGAAGCGCGCAGGACAACCACCCCAAGGAAAGCAAAAAACCAGTCCTCGTTCCCGCAGCACAACACGTGCGATCAGCTGCCGACTCCTCCGGAGCGGAGCAGCCCCCGGGCCGGCAGCCCACCGCGGGGGGCCGACACCCCCCTAACGCAGCCGAGCGCGGGATGCTCCGGACCGGCGCGGCGCTCAGCGGCTGCAGCCCCGAGCCCCGCTCCGCTCCGGCCGCGCAGCGCCGCCGCCCGGGGAGCCCCGTCCCCATCGCCGGGCGGGCCCCGCGCTCACCTCGGTACTGCAGCGAGCCCGACAGCCGCACGGTGACGGTTCCGGCCAGCGGCTCGCCGGGGCTGTAGATGACGCGGCTCTCTCCCAGGCGGATCTCGAACAGCTGCACCTTCCCCATGGCCGCGCCGGCCCGCTCCTTTCCGCTACTACCTGCCCTGCCGCTCCGCACCGCTCCGCGACGGCCGCGCCGCACCGCCCCGCCGGGCCGCCCCGCCCCCGACCCGCGGGGTTGGGGCGGGCCCGAGGGAAGGGGCGGGCGGAGAGGCGCCGAGGGGAGGGGGAGTGTGGTTGTGTCAGGGGGAGGCGGGGGTGGGGTCCGGCTGGGGGGGAGGGACGCGGCTACGGGACCCGAGTTCGGTGGAAGGACGCAGCTATGGGGTCCGGCTGGGAGGGAAGGATGCGGCTATGGGGAAGGACTGTGAGGGACTGAGCTGCAGGGGGGAGGATGGGTGTGAGGGAAAGGCACAGCTGTGGGATCAGGCTGTGGGGAAAGACACTGCTATAGGGTTGGACCTTAGGGAAACGAGCCGGTTGTGGGACACAGCTGAGGGTAAGACCCAGCTATAACCTCGGGCTGTGAGGGAGAGATGCAGCTTTGGGGACAGGAGCTGAAGGAAGGACCCAGCTATAGGTTCAGGCTGTGAGGGAAAGACACAGCTGCGAAGCCAGGCTGTGGGGAAAGGAGTCAGTTATGGGGCCAGGCACATTACAGACCAGTTACATGTTCAGGCTATGAGGATAAGCCATGCTGTTCATCCCAGCAGGATGCTGAACGCTGATGTGTGGCAGCTCACGATGTAAAAGCCCTCTGCTGAGCTGAAACCAGGACCCAGCTACGGGTTCAGGCTGTAAAGAAAAGACCCAACTATGGGGGTGGGCTATGAGGGATGGAGCCAGCCACCCAGCCCAGGCCTGGCTCCATCTTGCCTCCCAGCACTACCTCTAATCTGATCTCCCTGTAATTCTCCCTGCCCAGCTGTCACTTCTCCTCTGTCTTTATTTTTTTATATTCCCAATTACTTTAAGCGTCCAGGGAGAAACATACAGGCACACAGCACGGGGCCAGGGCTAGGAGGCAAACCCAGGGAGCTGGGGGGCAAAGCAGCAGGACAGCACCTCACATCACCCTCTCTGTACATCCCCCTCAGCATTACTTCTGCTGCCTGATTCCATTTCGAAAAGTCTGTAAAAACAAATAGATAGATAGATAAATAAATAGCTATTTCTTTATTCCAAGGCGAACAAACACCAAACGCAGTGCTGGGGAAAGGCACCTCCCAGAGAGGCCTCCTGGCTGATGACAAGCAGGTTGTGTACACGGGCGGAATGAATAAGCGTAACAAGGGCTGTTTACCCATTTATCCGCAGAGCACACGCCCAGCAGGACGGCCAGCCTTGCAGTGACACCAGCCCAAGCTGCAGGAGCCTCCCACATCACCTTACGGTGGGTATCGTAGTGTAAAACCCCACTGAAAGGGGCTCAAGCGCTGCCTGAGAACAGTTTGTGTATTCTCAGCACACAGGGCTCCTGCTGAGCAGCTCTTCCAGGCCCTCACTCCTCCGCTGCTTAAAAGCTACTTTTTCTTTCCAGCCTGTGCATCATCGCAGGAAACTAACACCCTGATGGGCTTGTGCCAACAATTTAAGTAGCTCATCTTCTCCTGTGGTGCACGCCCTCAGATGCTTCCATACACTGCTCTCCTTGCACTGCCCTTTTAGCTTTTGTTTTACCACTTTTCTCTCATGTCCTTCTGTAAGATGAGCCCGCATCCTCTGTCAGCAGCGCCGCAGCTCAGTTCCCTCCCAGTCTCCCCAGGTGGCATTGCCAATAAAAACACAAACAAGTGAGGGGTAGCAGAAGCACCCTGTGCTACACCAGTTTTTGCTGAACTTGTTTCCCCCATGGAAAACGTCTGAAGATCCAGAGCTCTGCACACTGTTAGACCACTCACTGGCTGCACCCTGTCTGTGCCCATCAGCACCAGCTGGCAGCACCAGCATCCCAGCAGGATGCTGAACACCGATGTGTGGCAGCTCATGATTGTAAAAGCCCTTTGCTGAGCTGAAACCAAACCCCTTACACACTGTACTGCAACTCTCCTGATGCACTGAGGTTTGTACTCCTTGTTTGCAAGAAAGTATTTTCAAGCATGGTAAAGTCACTTGCTCAAGGTCATAAAGAGCATTAAAGGGATTCCTGTGCTAGGAGCTGAACAAAGGCATCCTGGCTCCAGCCATGTGCTTGCTGCACAGCTACAGCACTGCAAGACAGCGCTGTGCATCCCAACAAACACAGCAGCTCTTGTGAGGCAGTCGGCAGCAACACCATGGCGCTGCTCCTTTCCCAGACCACAGTTTAGCAATCTATAAAACATAACGAGATGGGCATAATCCAATATATGAGCCCTGCAATGCCATGGCACCTGCCATTCCCCTGTACGTGGCGTAGCAGCGCTCAGTTCAGGTGGGATTTGCTCAATGCACGTTTGCATTCCTACCTCCCTGCTCATCATGTGCCCTGGAGTCACCCGTGTTATCTAATTGCCTGCAGGGTCAGTGGCACTGAGACTCAGAGCGGGCAGAAAAAAAGGCAGTGATGTTTGATAAGCTGCAAAAGATCCCCTTCCCTGCTATTTTGGACCATTGTTTTGCTTAAAGTTGTTTTGGAGGCTTTGTTCTGGTGGTGGGAATTCTCACTTCCTCTTTTTCTGTCTATTCTCCCTTCCTCTTTTTTTCCCACTATTAAAAGGGACAGTCTAAAAAGAAAGAAGGAAAATTAAATGTCAATCCCAGCTTTAGATTCATGTTTTCCTTTCACGTGTCATCACATTCCACCAACATTAAGAAACACAGCATTTCTTGATAAAGCACGCAGCAAGAAGCTGCCGCACCCATTGGCACCTGAGCTGTGCCCACAGCACAGGCAGTTCTGTCACCGGCCTTGGGAGAAAGGCCAGGCACAGAGCATGCCCACAACGCAATCAGCTGCAGTTCTCATGCCACGTATGGACGTGTGCAGAAGGCTTCGTGGATAAATCATGGGCATTTTCCTGTGGCTTACATTTGTTCTTCTCTATCTGCTGTCCTACAGCTGCACACAGTGATGCTGCACCTGACCGTGCCTCAGCTTCCCCCGCTTCAGGGCATCATCTTCCCAGCTTGGCAGTGACTGGCACCAGCTTTCCTGATGCGAGCACTCCTGGGTGAGGCAGTAGCACGTTATCTCTGGGCCAGTTTGTAGCTTGCAACGTCATCGTCATGTGCTGCACCACCTCAGGGTGCACAACTGCTCGGGAGATGGAGCAATCTGGCCTTATGGCTTCTATTCTTTCGGCCTCTCCTCCTGCTATAAAGGGATGAGAAGCCTTCTCCCCAATCACTCTTGCTCTTCCAGTCCTCTTCTCCATCCTACTGGGCAACTGGCTGGGAGCAGCCCTCAGCATCCCAAAACATCAGGCTGCAGGACTGCTGTGACTGAGGAAGAGAGAAGGCAGCAAGGGCACAACTCAGGAAATTGGCCATTGCATTTCTTCAGCTTCCTTTGGGCTAAAACTGTTCCATTTGAAGAGAGAACCCCTGGAGGGCTCATTTCTGATATGTACATTATGTGTACGCTCATAATTTCTCTTTTTTTTTTAAACACATGTACTTACATAGAAAAGCCATATATTAATGATATATTGTAATTATGCTTATACGCCTTTCTAAATCGCTTGCCCTGCCTTGCTCAGTACCTGGCTGCTTCTCTGCCCGTTCCCTGGCCAGCAGAGCATGTCACCTGATAGTAACAGCAACAATTACTCCTTTGTGTTGGGCTGACACCTTTCATCGGTTCACACAGTGTTTAGCATTGCTCTGCCACACTTCCCACACACCCTCCGTCTCTGCTAGCATGAGAACACAACCATGCTCCTCATCTCCATTCTGCGGGTGCCTGCATTCCACCAGACAGCTTCCCCAAGGCCACATGATGGCATTTCAGCCAGATGTCCTGCTGTTGGTGCACAAAACTCAAAGATCTGGATGTCCCAGGGCTTTTCAGCGGCCCCTGGCCACTGCTGAATCCACATCTGCATCTCCCCAGGAAACTCAGAGCCTCAAAACCCGCTCCTGGGGTTATGGAGAAGAGCAGTGAGCAACGGGAGCAACCTGCCAAGCAGAGCCAGGAGGCACCAACCCTCCATGAGGAGGCCAGGAAGCAGCTTTGGGCTCCATCTCTGCACCATTCAGCGCTCATATCCTGAGCCAGGACCCCAGGCATCAACCAAAGAAGAGGAAAAACAAACAGCTAAGGGGCTGTAACAACATAATAAGTGTCATCCGATTACCCTCATACTGTATGCCTGATCAAAGAATGATTTGGCTCAGGCATCTCCAGCAGAGAGACAAAACCACCCTTTACTAAGAGACGAAAACATCCTGGCAAATGCTTTGGCAGTTTGTTTCTGCTGCTCATCCCTGTCGCTGCTAACATGCATGCCTGCTTTTTAGTCCAGCTTTGGCAGGCTTCTGCTTCAACCACTGGTTCTTGTTCTGCCTTTCCCTGACATTAAACAGTCCTCCAGTGCTGAGTAATTTCTCCCTGTGATAGCACTTAGGCACTAAAAATCAAGACATCTCTCTATTTCTCTGATAAACCAAACCATCTGAGCTCTTCAAGCCTCTTCCCATAAAGCATTATTCCAGCCCCCACGTTATTGTGCTGGTTTTTGTCTATGCAAGCCCACGTACTGGCATTTGTGTATCGATGGAAATCCGCAGGAGCAGCCTCCCCCATACAGACACACACAGGGCTGATGCATTAATGTTTGTCCCCAGATGCACACAGATACGTGCAAGCCCTTGAGCTCACGTGCTGACATTTATGCCTCTTTGTTAGGGACCAGATGAGCATCCATAGGCAGCACCAGATGCTCTTGGCCTGCTTTTCTTTTGTAACTTAATCCCCACCTCTGTAGGAAAAAAAGCCAATTCAGGGCCACCTCCCCTAAAACAGCTCCTCCCACTTAATTTCACCCCAAAGCCAAAGAAAATTAGGGGATAGAGCAAGCCCCCAGCTGAGCCACTGCAAGCCCATGACACAGTTGGCACCTGTCCCCATTACATAGGTGTTATTGCTTTAATTGCTTAACACCTATCCAACACCTGGCAAACTTGCTAGAAAATCCTTAGAGAGCAGCAAGGCATCAATTATTATTACTATAATTCTAAAGCCACTGCTGGGATTTCTGATCTCCTTCACTGGAGGAGCCTGTGTTGCTCACTGTGGGGCTGGAGGGGGATGGAAATCAGCAGGTGGGATGTTTGTCCTCCCTTCCCCACAGTGTCAGTATCACAGCTCAGGCAGAGGGGACAGCAGTCTGTGACAGGAGGACTCACTCATCTGCTCTGCAATCCCAGCAGGATCCAGTCTGAGAAGCGCAATTAAAATTTAAGGCTGGATTTGCATATATATATTTGCATTTCTCTTCTCATTGTAAAATTGTTAGTATTTGTGTTCCCTACAGGCAGACCAGTACCCACATGCTTACCATCCTGAACAGGCGGTGGCTTCAATAGCAGTGTGATCCCCAGCTATACCCAATCACCTGCAATACACCTGGACTTTATGTTTGACGTCACGTCTCCCTGTGACAGCAGGGCAGCCCAGATAGGTGGGAAAGCACACACCACCATCACACTCAGTTTTTCCCAGGCTCTTGGCGCTCTGCTGCCCTTCCTGCTGCCCCACCACGGGCTCCTCATTGTGGCTTATCAGCCACTCCTGTGCAAAGTCCGCCATCTCACCTGCTGCAGAGCTTTCACCTAAATCCACCACATTCCCCTCCCAGAAACAGTTGAGGAGTCATCCCGTATTGCTGACCGCTAAGGAGATGACTTGCAGCAGCGAGGCAGGGTCAGTGGTGCCATCTTGGGTGACCATAGCTGCCAGGAGTGGTCCCAGCATCTCTTAGCAGCCTCCAGTGAGGATTAACTTAACCAGTCCACACACACCCCTTCTAGGTGATAAAAGCTGTGGGATGGACCCACAGACAAGATGTTACCAAGAAATCCCCCAACTCTCCAGCCCAGGATAAGGGGCCTGAGGAGAGAAGAGCAAACGTTGGGGTGATGACAGCCCCCCAAATCAAGAGTATGAGGTGGAGACACTCTACAGCCTCCACCCTCTTCCCCAGGCTCAAGCTGGCAGACATCAGCAAGTGCAGTTCTGTGGGTCCAGAAGCCTCCCAGGCCCAGGCGTACACTGTAAGTCAACTCAGCCCAAACCTCCCCCTGCCAGGGCTGTCCCACACAAGATTTTTTCCCTTCCATCATCATTAATTTGGGTTTCCGGGAACTCAGAAGCCAGTGCTCTGATGTCAGCAGGCTTGTCACAAGCAGGTGAGTCACCTCTGCCAAACCTGCCCCAACCTGAGCACCATTAATTAGTGCCTCCAGGGCCTGTCCCAGCACTGCCCCACCTCAGCGCAGCACTGATGGAAGCTCTGCCCATGCTGGAAGCACACACTGAGTATCTCCTGCCAACTGGTGGCACCTAGTGAGGTTGGTGAGGTCCACAGCCCATCTTTACCAAGCGACCATGCAGCACCGGTGCTTCTGCAGCCAGCAGCTTCGTGGCTCTTTCACTGGGTTATTTGGGAACAGCAAAGCCCTTGCACTGGGGAATGCAAGAAGAGGGACCTTCCCAGAAGGTTGGAAGATGGCAGAAGGACACATCAGGCATCACACATCTTGTGTGATAAGCCACCGGACCCTTGGCTCAGGACCAGGGGGGAAGGATGTGGTGTGCCTGGTTCAACACAGCCAGGGCCACAGTGATAGCACAGGCTGTGAGTGTGTGGATGAGGTGGAAACACCCCAGGCACAGTGTGGGCATATGCCCAAGATTAAGCCCTGCAGAAGAGAGCCATCTGAGAGCAGCCTTTGCAGCAGGGCAGCCCCCAACCTGATTTACTTCAGCATTCTCCCTGGAGCTCTCCTTACAGACCAGCTTCTGCCAGACCTGCTAACATCTCTCTTGCTTTCCCCAAACCACCACCTCACTGCTGCATTTTTCACTCCTCCCTGGAGCTCCTCCCTGAGCTGAGGCTCAGATGGGTTTAGGGCAAACCTAATTTTCCCACTCACTGCTCTGTTTCCCAGCAGCATCCATCACCTCTGCACAAGGGGATGTTTTAAACGCAACCCTACCTACAGTTATCACGTCCTCCCCAAACCCATGCACGGTCAGAGAACTTCTCTAGAGAAGACACATGGTAGCATCCCAGGTCCTCACATGGATGTCACCATGAAGAACTGACCCCATGCTGTAGCTGGGGCTGTCCTGATGCACAGCCCCTCCAGCTTACCCTTCTCCCACTCCTTGCACTGGAGCACAGTGAGGACCCCAATCCTCTGCTCCCAAGCATAGCAGACCAGAGATTACAGAAAACTCCAACCAAACATCCAGACCATCAGTAAAACTCCCTGCAGTGCTACCAGTCTGAGCTTAAATAGAGCCCCAGGCCCATGAATGAGGGCACAGCTGAGGATGCTCAGAGCCATCACAGCCCATCATTGCCAATTCCTAACACTCTGCAGCCCCCAGCCTGCTGCTCACAGGGGATTGTGACAGCTCATCCAGCTCTATTGTGCTGTTACTGTGACTGGGGGATGCTGGGTTCCTAAGGAGGGTGTCAGAGGAGACAGATTTGCTTCAGGATGAGCACAGGGCCAGGGCTGAGCATCCCCAGATGAGCCCCTGCCTGCATCTCCTCCCTTACAGCTGCGTTCCAATGGCAGAGAGCTGCTGGTGCTGAGCTGCACTCCCCGCAGCTGAGAGCCTCTGAGATCAAAGATGCTCTCATACAAAACCAAAACATTATTGCTGGCTTTAAAAGGCCAGGCTGAAGTTCTGAAGGAATGAAGTTCCATTTTCCAGAGATCTAATTTGAAACCGTTTAAATGCTTATTGAGATAAAGAGAGCCAAGCAGATTGTGTGGGCTGGGAGACAGGGAAGGGGGAAAAAAGAGGTTATTACTGACTTCATTTCAGGCCTTTTTTCTATCCAGAGCTCCCCAGTTCTGCCCAGCAGCTTTCAGTAATGCCATTGTTAGCATCAGACCTGTAATTCTAGTGTCCTTTAATAATAATTAAAAACATATATATTCCAAAGACCTTGGCTGAAACCGGTGTAACACACTGGGAGTGATGGAAGGAGCTCTGAGAGCAGAGGGAGCTGCGGGACGACCCGGTGTCCCCTGGGGTGCGGGAATAAACCCCGAATGGGTTTTGTTTCCCCTGCCGGGTGGGAATGCGGATGCGGGGCCGGGGCAGGAGCTGGGGCTGCGCTCGTTGCCATTCGCTTCGGAGCCTGCTGAGGGCAGCAAAGCCCCGGCTGAGCTCCGCACCCGGAGGGACCCGCAGCGCTCCCTGCGCAGGATGCGGCCCCGGGAGGGGGAAGATCTCGGGGTGCCCCTTTGGGACAGCGCTGGGTGAAGGTGCCCCAAGGCACAGCCGAGCCTTCTGGCAGCACCCTGCCCATCAACCCTTCTTGGGCTGGGATTCGCGTGGGGTTCCCTCACTGCTGCCAGTCATCACGGTGCCCTGCTACGGTGTGAGCATTGGGGTGGGGATGCTGCCAACCCGCTGCCGCCTCCGGCCCGGACCCCATCTGTCCCCAGCGCCTGCTCTGCCAGCTGAGCCCCACAGCCCTCCTTCTACAGCAGCCAAATTGTTAGAAAAGTTCTTGACAGCAGGTTCCCATGTCCTTGTTTCCTCTGCGGTGCTGGCCCTGTGGGTGGAAATCCTCCTGCTTTAAGGGAAAAAAGAAAAATAATAATAATAATAATAATAAAATGTGGTTTCTGACCCATTTTGACCCCAAAAAGTAGCAAGATCTACATTCTGGCAAAGGACAGCCAGCAGCATCCAAGCACGCAGAAACCGCAGCATCCCCTGTGGGCAGCATGCAGGGCTGGGAACAGCCCCTGCGGCCTTGGGAGTCTCTGGAGCCTCCTTGTCCTCCCCTAATGGCTCCAGTGGGGGAGAATTATAGGATAAGACCCAGAACGGGCACAAAGGGATGGACGTACCCCAAAACGGTGCTGTGCCAGAGTCATTTGTATGTTGGCAGTGCAGACTTCCATGCTTCTCCAGATTTAGTGGTACAGTGCTGTACTTAAAACCACTTGTACAGAGAAAGGAACATGAGAGTGTTCCTGCTCCAGATTTAGCTCTTTATTGATTTTCCAGCTGCAGGCAGCAGTCACTGTCCCAGTGCTCACATCACCCATTTAAAGACATCATAGAAATGAGAGGAAAACAAGACAGAGTTGTGGTTTGGATGAAGAGCATTAAAAATTCTGAATGGCAATTTCTGGGAGGAAAACGTCCCTGTTAGCGTGGGGAGGAGAAGGCTGCATTTACTGAATGGCTCAGAGACACCGAGGGCTCCTGGCTACACACAGATCTGGGGCACAAGAGCATCTCCATCTCCCACTGCCATCTCTCCCACTCCTCTGGCAGCGCTGTGACCAGCAGGAGGGAGCTGGGATCTGCAGTTTGGGCTCATCGCTCCACAGGAAAAGGCAAACAAGATTCAATATCCTCCTGATAGCACTAGGGCAGATGTGAGACCATCCACCCCCAAAGCAAGTACCCCATCCCCTCTGGATAACTGCTGCCAGTAGCCATGCAGCTGTCCCAGCCCAGGACCAGCCTGTGCCACCCAAAAGGGATCCTGCAGTTGGAGAACAGGCACCGCTGTGCACCACCCCCTTCACTTGCACCCACGTTCTGTCCGTGGTCATCTGGAGTGACACTGAAGCGTTTTGCTCAGAAATTCATGGCCCTCTAGGATCAGAGACACCAACAGCGCATCCCTGGGGATCAGCAGAGCATCACTCGAGCTGCAGAGGGGCATCACCCTAAGGGGTGCAGCGGGGGCATCACTCAGCTCCATTGCTCACCCCCAAGTGTCCCCAAGGGCTGCCCCCCACCTGCTGTGTGCAGTGCTGACTCAGCAGCTCAGTGTAAACACCCGCCAGCTGCTGCCCCGGCCACTGTTTGCTCAGGCTGTGCTGCTCTGTTTGCCTTGCGGGGATCACGATGGAAGGAGATGAGCTTTTGGATGCGGCAAATGGGGCAGCACAGCCCCTGCAGCAGCTAAAACTGCCCCAGGGCTCCTCCAGCATCTCAGCTCACGCACTGCCAGATCCCAGCAGCAGCAACCCGCCAGCAAGACCCAAACCAAATCCTGCATGGAGCTCTTGGAGGCACAGAAAAATGCACCTGTAGCAGGATAACACAGCTGCCACGCAGCCAGGAAAATTCTTTATTTTAACTTCCTTGCAACAGAGATACTGAGGGAAAAAAAATAAAAAGCACACACCCTGCCCAGGTGCAAACAGCAGCAGCTGC
This sequence comes from Perdix hodgsoniae, assembly GCA_035772895.1. NCBI lineage: Eukaryota > Metazoa > Chordata > Aves > Galliformes > Phasianidae > Perdix > Perdix hodgsoniae. The sequence goes on along the minus strand of JAPSGF010000020.1, from coordinate 7,423,817 downwards.
AGCTTCCATGTAGGAATCTATGTACATCACAGTGTGAAGTCCATCAGAAGAAAAAAAATTCAATCCAAGTTTAAAAAAAAAAACCTCCCCCAGGCATGACCTAAAACCAGGAACCAGAAAAAGTGGTTGAGAAAATAGGTTGGGCCCCTCCCTCTTGCTATAAAATATATACGATTTCTAAGGCAACATCTCACAAAACCAGAAGCGAGGTTCCTAAAGAGTCTGAGCTCACAGCTGAGAGCACGGACACCATTAGTGTCTACATGAAAACCCTCACCCATCCCACAGCCTCAGTGCTCTGCGTACTCCTTGGTCTCCACCCCGGTCTCGTTGAGCACCGTGGTCCTCATGATGGCCTCAGTGACCGCATAGGGGTCGCAGTTGGCCGCCGGCCGCCTGTCTTCAAAGTAGCCAAAGCCGTCCTGGCCCACCTGGCGTGGGATGCGGATGCTGGCTCCGCGGTTGGCCACGCCAGCAGAGAACTCAAAGATGTTGGAGGTCTCGTGGTGGCCGGTGAGCCGCCGGGAGTTGTCCCTGCCACCCCGCGGGTCGTAGACACAGATGTGGTAGTCGTGCCGCTTGCTCAGCTTCTCGATGGCGGCTTCGATGTGTCTGCGGGGGATGGATGGGGTCAGCTTTGGCACAGGGATCTGCTCAAGCCACCGCACGTGACAAGTGGCTTTTAAAACCAGGTGCTCAGCGCATTGCCCCAACCCTCCTGGCTGCAGCCCCAAGGACTCACTTGAGGCCTCCCTCCTTCCGCATCTCCTCGGTGCTGTAGTTGGTGTGGCACCCGGCCCCGTTCCAGTTGCCGGTCATCGGTTTGGGGTCCAGAGTGGCCACGACCCCAAAGTCCTCGCAGACGCGGTGGAGGATGAAGCGAGCCATCCAGAGGTGGTCGCCCATCTCGATGCCCTCGCATGGGCCTACCTGGAATTCCCACTGGAAGGGAAAGAGAATGCGTGTGGGGGTCATGTTGGTGCCACCTGGTGGGGCAGCTCCTGCCCCTGTTAGCCTCAGCAACAGCTGGCAGCGTGGGGAATGGCTGAGCTTTATAGATCACTGTGCACTCCATTGGGTACTGGAACTGTGCAGTGGGTGAAAAGTTCCAGCACTGCCTCACCTGAACTGTGGCCAGAATGGAAAGTTTTCTGACTGAAGTCAATTATCTCGAGGTCCTACCAATAAGGATCGTAAGACAGCAGCCCCTTGAGCTCCCAAGGCCCCACAGCAGACTATGATCCCTGATCTTCCCCTGGAATGGGACACCTCAGGGTCAGCTTCTTCAGGTTCCTTGCTGACAGACACTGAAGAAGAGGAGCCCTTTAGGGACAGATCTGAGCATCCGCTGAGAGCTGAGGAAAGGGTAGGTGAGAAATGAACCAGGGGAAGAAGGTCCTGAGCATGCAGCTGAGGGTTTAGGAACATCCCCTCCAATACCCTGCAGTGTTTCATTTGAACTTGGCCTTTAAGTTGTGGTATTCAGCTGTAATAAATTCCACTGAAGCACCGAATCGTAGAATCAAAGAATGGTTTCGGTTGGAAGGGACCTAAAAGATCATCCAGTTACAAGCCCTTGCAGTGGTGTGGGTGCCCCCAAGCAGATCAGGCTGCCCAGGGCCCCCCAGCCAGGCCTTGAGACCTCCAGGAATGGGGCACCCACAGCTTCTCTGAGCAATCACTGCCTTCAACTGGCTAATGATTAAGTGCTGATGAAGCGCTCTTAAGACTCATGCAACCTAACCTTCTGATTTATCATAAAAGCATTAATAAACCCTAAATTACTGCTAAAACCAGAGTTGTGCAAAAAAAAAATCTACCCACGACAGCAAGGGACTGAAGATGTCCCTACACGTCCTTCCTGGGACAGGGTTGCACCACTCACGGTGACTAAGGAGCAGTGACACATCCATGGCCACTGGCACAGCACAGCTGGATTACAGGGGTGCTGAGAGCAGCCGAGGGGACACTGATCATGTCAGGGCAAGCAGCGGGTTCATTACAGTTGTAATGCCCTGCCTCAGCCCCCTGCCAACAAGACCCTGCTTATCAGTGGGAGGGTCCAATTGCCACTACCCAGCCCGGCCACATGCATAAAGCAATCAGGGACCACCTTGAGATAACACTTCAACTACTCAAATCCCCTCCAGCTATTCCCAAGACTGTGTGCTGCAGGAGGTTCCTCAGGACCCAAGGGCAGGATGTGGGCACCCACAGCTTGGTTTGCTGCCATCCTGGCCGGCACTGATGCTGCAGGATTAGCCCAGCAACACCAAGTCATGCTCACCACTGGAGACCCAACAGCAGAGAATCCCCCAAAAGGAGATGGGAGACACGCATGTGGGGGAGGCAGACCCAGAGCATGGCTGGCAGCTCCGAGCACCCACCTGGGAGGGCATCACCTCGGCATTGGTGCCGCAGATCTTCACGCCCGCATAGAGGCAAGCCTTGTAGTGGGACTCCACGATGTCACGTCCATACACCTTATCTGCTCCAACCCCACAGTAATACGGGCCTGGGGAGGAGGCAGAAGGCATCAGGTAAATAAAGCACTGGGGAGGAAATCCCACCAACCCCTGCACTGGGACCAGTGTTGGTCGCAGAGAATTTATGGGAATCAAACAGCGCTGCCCTCCACGGTTCATCAGAGCCCAGACCCCCAATCCAGAGCCCAGTGGTGGTGCAACCTCAGCCTTATCTATGCAGCTCAACAGGACTGGCAATGCATGGAAAGGCAACCAAGAGATAAGCAGAGCTCGGCTGGATGTGCCCCGCGGCACCACCCTGGCTCTCTGAGCACTTCAGGCTCCAGACATTGTTCTGACAACAGCTGGCATTGTTCGTGCCTAGAAGAGTCAGCAGGCCGTGGTTTCACAGGGCTCTTCCTCATTCAGCCTGCCAGGGGAAGATCTCCTCCCTGCCTGGGGGAAGGGAGATGTCGCAAACAGCCCGTCCCCATGCCGGGCTGGGTAAGGAGGGTTGGGAAACCCCTGGCCCCCTCCCAGGAGGTGCTTGGGCTCATGCACCCAGCCGGTCCTTTCACCAACAGCCGTGGGGAGATTTTTCCGTCCGAGTTCTCCAGCCCTTGACAAACAAGTCGTGCAGCCAAGAGCTGTTTGTGCAATGGGGTCCGGCTCATGTGAGCCACGGGGCAGCGGTGAAACAACTCCAGACCTCCCCCCACCCACCACAGGGAAGCACTGGCAATGGGATGGGGCTGGGATGGGGATGCCTGCTGTAGGATTGCATTCCCTATGGGCTGAGCATCTGGGCTGGGGCCTCAGGAAGGCACTTACCCTGTGGGCCAGGGAAGCCGTTGTCGGGCCAGCCATAGGGGTGGCCATTGACACCCAGCAGTGTGTACTCCTGCTCCATCCCGAACCAGGGGTGGCTGTCCTTCACCAGGTCCATCACCTTCTTGCAGGTGTGCCTCAGGTTGGTCTCTGTGAGCAGTGGTTGCAGTCAGACCCGGCCGCCCTCAGCCCTCTCAGTCACAGCCACCTCCAAGCTTTTCCCACAGAAGCTCCAAGGAAAGCAGTGAGCGAATTCCCCTTCATGCAGCACTTTCTACTCACCGTGTTCCTCCCTGCAAAGCCACTGCATGGCCACAGCAGTAGGCCACAGACTCAGGAGTTTTCATTAAATCACTCCCTAAACCACAACCTCCGGTCCATAGAATCATAGAACAATTAAGGCTGGAAAAGACCTCTAAGATCACCATGTCCAGCTATGATTGTCCTCATCTTCCTCTTGCACATGAGGACAGCAAGGACACATCTGCCAGCCGTGTCCCACAGGCACCTGGCACAGCTGGGAACAGGATCTGCCCGCTGCCATTATGTCTTTGCTCCCATCCTCAGCCCCAGTTTAGTCCTCCTCATCCCCATAGCTCCAGGGCTTCGGGAGCAGGACAGTAAGACACACGATGTACTTAATGGGGCCCAAATCCAACTCCAGCACTCAAGGCCAGCTGTCACCCTGTTTAAAGCTGCCTCCGAGCACAGATCCCAACCAAAACCTTTCCTCCAAGGCTCCCCTCCTCCAGCTGTGCCTTTATCAGATGGACAAACGAACTGCTGGGACTGCAGACTTCTGCCCTCGCCGATAAGTCCTTGTGCTTGCAGAAGGACAGCCTGTGCCTGACTGCGCCACGCCAGCTCCTGCCTGCAGCTCCCTTCCTGCAGCCATCCACCAGCAGAGTGACTCTTCCTGCTGTTTCCACCCCTGAGTGCTCTGAGCACCACTTCCCATCTGCGGTTCCCTCTTATTTACAAGACAGAGTGCCGGTGCTCTGCACAGCCCCGCAGGGCTGGGTGCGCTCAGGATCAGTCCCCAGCTCATCCTTCTGCCCGAGGGACATCAGCCTCCTTGCTGTGCTGCTGCTTGTTGCAGCACCTCCAAAACACATCCATGCATGCGCCCACGGTGCTGGGATTTCAGAGCCTTAGGCCAAGTGCTCAGTGCAATTCGACCAACAGTAGCATCAGTGCCAGCAGTCCCCTTGGAGAGACGGCACTGCAAATTATCCCCAGGGCGACAGGCATTAAGAATTATTAACAATAACAACACCGATGCTCACCTGCAGGTTTCCTGTTGTACTTCAGCACTTCGCACAGCACCAACTTGTTGGGGTCCAGGCAGAAGGGGTCCCTGAACATGCAGACGGGCACCAGGAACATGTCACTGTTGGAGCCCTCTGCCTGCGCTGTGCTGGAGCCATCGAAATTCCACTCGGGCACATCTGTAGGGTGGGAGAAAGGCAGAGAGAGGAGTGGGGTTGGAAAGGAGGTATCACACACGTGGGGTGTGTGAGGGGCTGCTGGATTAGACCAGGAGTGGGGCATCCAGGAGGGCGTGGGTGCACAGGACCGGCTCGCAGTGTGCCACGTACCAGTGCAGCTCCGCACCCATCTGCCCATGGCCAGGGTGAGCACCTCACTCCCCTTCCCACCCAGCGCTGATGACAGCTTGCAGGCTGAGCACCCTGCAGCCGGATATTTACATTACCGCTGTATATAATAACCCTGTGCAACAGCTGCGCCGGGTACTGCCAGCACCACACAACCAGCACAGATGAACACCACCTCCCGGTACCCAAAGCTCCTCAGCGCTTAATCACGGCCCCATCCACCACACCAACAGCCAGCGGAGAGGAGGCGGTGTTACCTTCGATGCTCTTGGGCTCCTTATCGAGGGTCCTGCTCTTGCATCGCACGCCCTCACCGCTGCCGTCGATCCAGACGTAGGTGACCTGCACCAGCCCGCCCTGGGGCAGCCTCATGTACTGCTCCCGCACTAGCTTGTTCAGCCTGGAGCTGTGTGACACCGACATGGCGACGGCCCTGCAGGAGCGGAGCGTGGCATCACCCCTTTGCCACCTTTCCCCCCTCCCTGCTCCCCCCGAAAGCAGCCGCCCCCCGGACCCTCCAGCGTCCCCCCACGGGATTCGAACCCGCGGCCCCGCCGCTCACCGGCCCAACGCTGCCCGCGGCCGCGGCCGCCGCCCTTTATAGGCGGGGGGCGGTGCGGAGGGGGCTCCGCCCCGGGGTGGTGGGACGGTGCGGGGCTGCTGCTTCCTCCCGATACCGATGCCTGCGGGGACGGTCGCTGCCGGTTTTGTTGTTTGTTGAAGCGTTACTCAGCGCAACGGCAAGCGTTTCCCCACCAGAACATCGCCGTTGCAGAATCGTGGGATCAGGGAATACCCCGAGTCCGTGGGGCTCCCAGGGATCACGGAGCCCCGCGCAGCACCACCCAAACTCCTACCTCGTGTCGGAGAGCAGTGTTGATGAGGAGCTGCAGGACCGCCGCGAGGCCTCCCCTCCGCCTTCTCTGCTCTGTCCCGAGCAAACCACAGGACCTCAGCCGCTCCTCACGCTCTGTGCCCTCCAGACCCTTCCCCATCTTGTTGCCCACCTTTTAGGTCCCGTTTATTTAGCTCTCGTTTATCACCCCCTCCTGCTGCTGTGGGTTCAAACCCACCTGGGCGGTGTGCAGCCACCCACGGGAGCAGAGCGGTGCTGAGGGCTGCAGGAGGCTGAGCACAGGGCTGCCGTCTCCCCTCAGCCCTGCACTGAGCTCCAGTCCAACATTTCATGTTTTCAAGCACTGCGGTATCATCGAGACCTTTAAAATGAAACCCATCCTTCACGTAGCGACGCCTCTCCAATTTGGGGTTAACTGCAAGAACTGAGCCAACAGGCGTGAACTGCAGCAGATTATTTCAGTGTAGTGGCAGCTTCTGAAAGCCCACTCTCAATCAGGTTAGTTAAGCAGGCCGTGCTGCCTTTTTGCTTTGCCATAGACACAGCATCACAGCGTTACCAGTTACCAGTTACCCAAGCAGGCAACTCTGAACCACACCAGTGGATGCAAGCACAGCACGAGCAGCCAGCATGGGCAGCTCCCAATATTGTTATTTTCAGGGGGGGGTGGAGGGGGGAAGGGAGTTTCAAAGGTCCCAGCTGTCGGGGCCAGGTGAGCACTCACACCTCCCTTGTTTTTCACTTTTAAAAATATTCTAAAACATGCCCAGGCTCCCAGGCAGCTCAGGGCCTTGTTACCTGGCCAGGTCTGCAGGGCAAAGTCGTGTTTTCTGCTGCCTGACTCACCCCACAAATGCCTTTGTGCAAAACAGTGAATTGTCTCCGTGCCATCGGGGCAGGTGAAAAACCCTTTGGCAGCAAAACCCCTCTGCAGCCACCCACAGCTCAGGTTTTTTTCTGGAGGTGTTTTGCTCCCTCAGCCAGATCAACAACCGGGAAGAAAGACAAAAGCATCTGAGATTGCACAAGCACCAGGAAATGAGATCGATGGGCACGGAGGCAGGACATAATTAGCAATTTGGGTCCCTGGGTTGTGACATCAATGGCACCTGGACGTCACCTGGGAGGAGGTCAGCACCCAGGATTTGCCCAAGGGCAGCTGAGCAGCGGTGGCAGAGGGTGTGGGGCTCCCTGGTGTGCCCCCTCCACACCAGGGGTCGTTCAGGGGCTCCTTTTGCAGGAGACCCTCAAAGCACGCAGCTCCAGACAGCCACCCCTCCCTCCCCGGGGTGTTTTGGGGACGTGTCCATAAATGTGTCTGCAGGGCCCAGCATTTCCTCATTCCTTGCTGGGAGCAGGAAGGCAGCCCAGAAGGAAGTGTGCACCTGGGGGTACGAGCAGGAGGGTGCCCAGAGGCGTTCCTGCATGGCTGCCCTGGTCATGTCCCTGTCCTCTAGGCTGATGCAGGGCTGGTGCTGAGCTTCCATGACTCCATGGGGAGAGGATAGAGAGCCCACAGCCTCAGTCCTAGGAAAACATCACAAAACAGCCCCAGGGATGGTCAGTGCTGGGCATCAGCCCTGCAGTGCTGAATAGGTCTCTTGGCAGGAGCAACGCCTTCATGCGAGCTGAGCAGTGCCAGGGCTCAGCTGAGATCTACAGTGCTTTGGCTTCTCACTAGACGTCCTACAAAAGCTCTGATTTTTCCTCCTGAATGCATCCAGAAATGCCTCACGTGTGTGTACGAGGCGGGCTCAAAAAGATGGAGGCACAGCCCAAAGTGCAGGCTGCCCTAATGAGCAGTAGTAATGATGTGGTTCGGGGAAGGAAGCTTATTTTTGGAGAGCTGGAAGTGCAGAGCACCAAAATACCCCAAGCAGGAAGACAGAACAAACAGCAGTTAATCCCTTACCTGGTCAAAGCCCAGCAGGAGGGCAAACAGGGCGCGTTTATGGCCGCTTCAGGGCAGCAGGGATGGCTCCAGCCTGCAGGTATGGGGTCCTATCCCTGCCCCAAACACCATCAGCAGGGCAACTCACCTAATCTCTGATGCCACATTGTTAATTAGCATCAAAAGCCTGCTGGGGGGCTCTGTGAGGTATTGCTGCCATACAGTGGTGAACACCTGGTTATTTGGTTCATGCTGTCCACTTTGCATCGGGTCTGATGCAGGGCCTCACCACGGTCTAATTCCAGCCACTTCCTTAGCATAAACTCTACGGTACACCATTCCAACCTGGATCCTTAAGCCTCTAGAACCACATTTCCCCCTGCAGGCGACGAGCTCTTTGCAAACAGCAGGCTCCTGCCTGCGACAGGCACAGCAAACATTAACCAGCACCCGGGATGCGTCACCCACCCAAGGTCAGCAGGACGGAGCGGCAGAGACAAGGGATGTCCTTGTGTCTGCAAACGGATGCAGGTTAAACCTCTGGAGGCTGTTTTAGGGGGGATCTCCTGCTGTAGGGCTGCAGGAGGAGCAGAGCTGGGTGCTGGATGAGCCGTCGCTCCTCAGAGTGGCTGCGATGCTGGGGCGAGCTCCGGCTCAGCGGGCACTGCTGAGGCTCCACGCTGAGTTCCACCTTCCCAGCACCAGGTTTGGGTACGAGGCTGCAGCCAACACCCCCCGTAGCTCAGCCCAAGGCTGAAATGCTTCCAGGTGTTATCTCCCTGACTTTGAGGCTTTATCAGCCCAGGCATTTCCCAGCCTTGCCAAGATACACCAAAGGTATTATTAAAGCCTTAGCAAATTTTCCAGGTTGAAAGAACACCAGGAACACGACACGCTTCATCAAGAATGGGTTAAACGCGTGCAAGACAGAGTGACTTTGGACAAGGGACCTCTCACTGCGCATTCCTTCCCCAGCACAGGCTGGATGCTGAGGGGGGTGGTGGGCTCCTGGGGCTGCAGCTTTATCTTTTCAGTCTGCTGGTTGGTTTCCCCCAGGCACAGCGCAGCACTGTGCTGTCAGGATGGAGAATTTGGGCTTTATCCAAAGTTACCATCCAGGAATCAGGGGCTTTGCCCTGGTTTTGCTGTGAATGAAACCCCAAAAACATCGCCTGCAGCCCAGGTGAGAGCGTTCCCTCCATCTGGTCGGGGTCTGGCCATTCTGCAGAGCACGTGCCGTGCCGTCCCCTGCCCAAACTGCTTGGTGGGGAGATTAGAGCAAAGGCAAAGAGCAGTTTCAGCGTGGGGTTGCCCAGCACAAACACCATAAAGGGATTAGAGGGCAGGGGGCTGGGGGGTATGCAGGGATTTTCCTGCACACCTCTCAGGAGGAGGCAGTTTTCCAGCAGTAAAGAAATATGAGAGGGATGCTGCAAAGAGGTGATGCAGGCATTCCTGTGCCATAATTTGCAGGGGATGCTGCTGGGGGGCGGCAGGATGCAGCTCACGTGGGTCAGGTCAGTGCAGGAGGGTTTAAGCAGGGCTGACCTGGTTGTGGAGGTGGGGCTGGGAGCACAGTGTGACCCACCATCCCACACTGCCTGCGCGGCTCCCACCCCGCTGTGCCAGCACCAGGGCCAGGAGATGTTGGCTCAGGGGTGAATCTGCGCTTCCCTCCGATGCGTGCACACTTTTACACTTTTCCCACAAAACAGCTGAACTGACAGTTTGCCTTCACAGTTGAAATACATTTAAGCAACACAAATCTCCTTATGCTTGGGTGTTTGCACCCAAACCTCATTCAAGTAGCAGTTGCACCTTCCCCTCTACACATATCCATCCACACGTAACCCTTTCCATCCACCACACCAGAACACACCCAGGCAGCTCACGGTCCCACTCGAGCATCACCCCAGTGGCCACCATCCCCACTCCCAGCTTGAGCCCTCCTCTGCAGCCCTGAGTCCTGCCCGACTTGGCACAGCCCTGGGACCCTGCAGAGCCCCCAGCCCCTCCAGTTCCAGGCACAGAGAAAAGCAGAAACAGAGAAGCAGCCGGCCACTCACCAGTGTTCTTGTTCAAGTTTTCCTTTTCAGTCCCACGGCCATCAATTGAGGCTAAAAGGAAATAAACCTGGGGGAAGGAAGGGGATGCAGCACACGCATGGCCTCGGGGAGCAGAAGCAGCAGGGGCTGATTGCCAACAGAGCAGCTCCAATTTGCAGACTGCCAGCCCTGGCAGTGGCTCAGGTGGCTCAGCACACACAGCTGCAGCTGGCTGGGTCAGTGCATGAATGCACACTGGGGTCTCACCCAGCTCTTTCTGCAGTGCTTGGCTGCAGGGAGGGAAAACCCTCCCAGGGATGCAGAATGGTGGCCCTTTATTTTTCCTTTTACCATCAGCATTTACTGTAGCAAAACCCCCATGCAAAGGGCTCTGAGCAGCACTGCCAGAGAAGCAGACTAGTCCTATCTATAATGCACATGAATTATGAGCAAGGGTGAGTGATACACAGGGCAAGCAGCAGCCAGCCCACCACCACTCCTCATCCTGCTGCCCTCTCACCCGTGCCCTGCATGGCAGCCTTGCTACGTGATTCCAGGAACTGGAACTTCAAGGTACAGAAGCTAACAGTGAAGCACTTGGCCTTGGCCACACGGGACCTACAGAGGTGCTGTGTGGTGCTCAGAGGCCGGGTCATCAGTGCAGCCAGGAGAGATTTCTTTGGCAAAAGCTTTGTTTTGTTTCTTACTGCTACAGGCTGCCTCTTTGCAGCCTTCTGCACAAACACGTTGGTTTTGGCACGAGCTGGCTGTGTGTCAGCCTGCAGCAGAGCAGCCGGGTGTGCTGAGCGCTTTGGGCACAGAACCTGCCCACACTGCAGCTCACCCTGCCCAAGTGAAAACAAGCAGCAAGAACCACTAAGAGCCTTACTTTGGCATGGTTCAACCCATTTTGCAAGCAGATGCTTTCGAAAGGCAGTGCTGCTGTTCCCTATCAAAGTGCCTCCATCCACGCTGGCTTTAATCCCACCAGCAGATACAGTTGGTGTGAGTCTGCTTTTCCTCAACCCACCCCTGCCTCCCTGTGTGCCCATCCTGTGCCCCTGACCCAAATCCCACCTGCACACTGCAGAGCTTGATACGGAGCCCATTCCATTGCCCCACCCTCTGAGCATTGCCCACACCTGAAGCATCACCCCTGGATGCTGGGGGAGGTGCAGCCATTGAGCACCCATGCACTCACCCTCATTTAGCTGATCAGCAGCACCTTGCATTGCCAGCTGTGCCATGATGGGAGCTGCCCACACCGGGGTCAGAGCAGGCTGCACCTCGGCTCCCTCTCTTCTTTGGTATCTGCAAAGTCATTGCACTGCCTCCTGCAAGGCGCTACGCTGAACTCCTCCATTGCACCTCTGGCTGCCTGCACAGTAACTGCAGGGGAGGCTGTGCCACTGCTCCGTGCTTCCAGAGCCATCACCCAGAGATCTCAGTGTCAGTGATCCAGCGGTGTGAAAAGCCAGCGCTCCTGGCACGGGCAGGGACATTGCTTCCTATGGAGATCAGCAAAAGCAAACTCTTACATTCACCCAGGGTTTCCATCTGCCAGGAACCTGGCTGGAGCCCAGGCACTCGCTCTGTTTGGTTGGGGCTGGCTCACATCACTACGGAAGCTCACGATGCCCCAAGGAGGCTCAGCATCTTTCCTCCCAGATGCAAAGGCAGAAAATCCCTCTCAGGCACCAGAGTGCTGAGCTGGCCCCCCTGGGGACACATGGGATTTCCGCCTCTCCAGCAGCACCTGGTGGGTGGGCAGCACTGAGTTGTGCTCATCCTAGGAGAGGAAGGAGGGAAATGGCACAGGGAACAAAAGTATTCCACCAAAACCATTGAGGTTTCTCATGTGCTTGGCTGCACGTGGAAAGATGCGGCGAGAGCAGGACGGTGCCAACACAGCACTGCCAGGGGTGGGATTTCCACCCAGAAATGTCACCGTCAGCCCCAGGGTGACACTGCCCACAGCATCCCGCAGCACACCCTGCAGCCCTCACCCTACCAGCACAACATGGATGGACATCCATACGGATAGATGGACAAACAGACACATGGATGGAGCAGTGTGTGGATGGATGGACGAACGATGGAGCTGCATGCACAAGTTTGCGGCCCCAGACTCCAGCTTTTAATGCAGACCTTTGTTTTTTTCTCCTTCACTCCCTCCAGGCACACACACTGTGCTCTCCTTCTGCTCTCCTGCTGCCCTGAGCTGTGCTATTCCAGCTGCAGGGGTGCCGGAGGAGATGGCACCAACAAGGGATGCCCCTGCCTGCTCCTCAGTGCCAACAAGGTTCAGCTGGAAAGGTTCCACAATGGGGAGAAAAGAAATGTCTTCCAGGAGCAACTCCTGAGCGTCCCTTTCCCAGCCAAGCAGCACTGTGGACACGATGAGTCGGGCAGAGGCGATGGGACAGGTTCCAAGGAATGGCTTTTGTCAACCAGAAGTGGTGCTGGGGATTATCCCAAGGCCCTCTCCGTGCAGACCCCCAGCAAACAATTCTCAGCCTCAGCACCCACTGACTGAGAAGTTCTGAGCTCTCTCCGCAGAACCTCAGCTTCAGAGCAGCTTTGTTAGTGCTGGGGCAGCAGAAGGCACTGCAAAGCCCTGGTTCATAGGGCTCAAGGGATGTGGCATTGAAGTCTCCATCTCCCGGCTCTGTGCAACCACCCCCATTGCCAAACCTGCACATTTTCCATTTTCTGCTGTGTGATAGACTTTAAAAAGCACCTAATTCCCCCCCAGATCGTATCCCAAAGCAATGACGAGAGCACAGACCGCAACCCTTGCCACTATTTTAAAGCTAATTCAGTGATGAGCAGCCCCAGCTCTCTGTCACTGAGCTGCTGCAACGGGAAGAAAGCTTTCGCAACGGCACCGAGCCAAGGCAGCACCCAGCAAACACAGCAGGGCTGAGCCGGGCTTTGGCACGGTGGGCTCACATGGGCTGCGGCTGCACCCCATCATCTCCCCAACAGGAAACCCATTTGTAAGTCACCAACCAAAAATGTGGGGCTGCGGCCATCGGTGCTGCCAAGCAAGCAGGTTCTGGCAGTGCCTGCTGCCCACAGACTGGATTGGGGCTGCCAGGTCCCCAGCCCGTGCCAGCAGCAGCTTTGCTCGCTCACATGCAGCAGCACGCGATGCAAACCTCAGTGCAATGTGCCACACAAAGCACCATACGATGCACAACAGTCGAACCGCAGTGCAAACCTCAGCACTGCACTGCTGTGCTTTGCAAAGCCTGGCACGTGCTTTGGGCTTGGTGTCTGCTGGGAAGAAATCTTTGGTTTAATCCACACGTTGAAGTCGGCTGCATCGTGGCTGGGCACCACCCCCTGTGCTGCACCTCCCTGTGCTCCAGGACACTTCTGTGGGTTTGGGTGCTTGAGCAACTCCTCATCCACTGCTATGCTGCTCACGGGGCTTCAGTACTAAGAGCTAAATGAGGAGGTGGTGGAGCTGCACGGAGCTGGGATCTGTGTGCTCCCAGGCTGCACAGCCACCACAGCACTGCCTGTGGCTGTTCACTAGTTGGCAGGATTCTCACTGAGGGTTCTCCTCATAGGAGGAAGTTTTTCACACAGAGGGTGGTGAGGCACTGGCACAGGTTGCCCAAGGAGGCTGTGGGTGCCCCATCCCTGCAGGCATCCAAGGCCAGGCTGGATGTGGCTCTGGGCAGCCTGGGCTGCTGGTTGGTGACCTGCACACAGCAGGGGTTGGGACTGGATGAGCACTGTGGGCCTTTGCAACCCAGGCCATTCTATGATTGTATGATATAGGAGACCAACATTTGATGGCACAAACCATTTGCTGATCAGAACACTTCTGTGCTTCAGGGCTGAGTTGGGATTTAGAGCTGTGTGGGTTGGCTTACATTGGGGTGGAGAAAATGGTGTCAGGGTCCTGAAACCTAAAAGAGGCAGAGGTCAGCAGTCTGAAAATATCAGCACCTTCACCTTTTCTCAAAGCTTGGAACAAATGGAGTCTGCCTTGCAAACCGAATGCCCTTTGGAAGTGGTCTTCCTTGTTCCTTCATACCACAAAGGAATGAGAATCACCTTGAAGCATCAAAAGCTTAAAGGCATTTTTCTCATAGCACGTGAATACAAATCACAGTCCTAAAAGTGACCTAAGAACAAATGTCTGAAGTGGAGGTGGGGCTGGAGCACAGCACACTGCACGTGAGGCCACACCTGGAGAGTGTGCCCAGCACTGGGCCCCGGGACAAGAGGCACAGCCATACTGGAGAGCAGATTTGTGGTGGTGCTTGGAGCAGGGCAGCGTTGGGCTGTGAAACGTAGGGTGAGATGCGGACACGTGCAAGGCTGCACACACACGTGGGTACCAAGGACCAGCCGTGGCTGTGCTTGTGTTACTGACTGCCAGTTAGTTCACAGAATCACAGAACGGCCAGGGTTGGAAGGGACCTCAAGGATCACGAAGCTCCAACCCCCCACTGCACGCAGGGCCACCAACCTCCACATTTCACACCAGCCCAGGCTGCCCAGGGCCCCATCCAACCTGGCCTTGAACACCTCCAGGGATGGACGGGGCACCCACAGCCTCTCTGGGCAGCTGTTCCAGCACCTCACCGCTCTCATAGCAAAGAACATTAAAGCTAGAAAGGTGAACATTGACCTGAAAAAGCATTCAGCATCAAAATCATTCGAGTTCCTGCTGAAGCAAAAAGAGATTATCCTGATGTGGGCCCTCCCCACCACTTGCTCACCTGGGTTTGAATACGAGCCTTCAGCTTTCTGCTGCACACTTGGGCAGACAGGAACAGGGACAGGCACAGCCCCATAAAAGTGCCCCCTCAGTTATGCACCAGCCCAGGAGCACCAAAATGTTTCCTCCTGTAAGCAAGAGCCCGAAGCCAGCAGCTGCTCAGTGCCACTCATGCAGGGCAGGGCAGGAGCCCGCCTGGCTTTGCAGTAAGATCCATCCAGCAGTTACTAAGATGTTACTAACTGCCTTCCAGCTGGTCCCACAAGGCCTGCTGCATGCACAAATTCAGTTAAGCTGTGGGACAACCCTCTGCAAGGCAGGTGGGCAGGGGTCAGTCGAGGAATTATTTAGCAGAGAGAAGCCAGGCTGGAAAATTGAGTTCTGTCAGTTGCTTCTTTAAAGTGCTGCTCGCTGCTGTCCTGCTTTTAGGGTCCTCACAGAGCCCTGCAGAAGCCCCACACAGTGTCAAGGTTCCCGTGCCTGGTTTGACTCATACAATAAGAAAACCATGGGTGCGATCTGCAGCTGTTGGCATTCTGCTGAAAGAGGAAAGGCAGGAAAGGGAAGGGCAGTCAGATGCATTTTGGAGATGGAGAAGTGAAACGTGGATCTGATATCACAGGCATGGAGTACATTTACAGCAAAGCTTAAATACAGAACCATAGAATCATGAAGGCTGGAAATGACCTCAGAGATGCCCAAGTCTGACCCCAACCCATTCCATTGACCTCAGCGCCACATCTCCATGGTTCTGAGCACCCCTGGTGATGATGACTCCACTGCCGGGCAGCCCATGACACTGCATCACCACTGTTCTGGAGAAGAAATATTTCCTAACACCCAACCTGAACCTCTCCTGGCACAGCTTCAGGCAACCGCCTCTGAATAAACCCTGAACACCCAAGCCTCTCCTCTCCCTGCATCTCTGGCTCCTTCTTTCCCATAATTTGCCTCCCTCTATGGACACAAAACATGCTCAGAGGGACAGCTGCTGATCCAGCACAGCTCTGCTTTCTTGGCTGTCCTACAGAGGGGAATTGAGGCAGGGCACCAGGAGGGGCTGGAGCACAGGGCACTAAGGGAAGCGATGTTCCAGCTCTGCCCACTCTGTTTTTGCACTTTACTTCCCATTGTGAGTTTGGAGCTGCAGCAATCAGAGCCTCAACACTGCATTCTGCATGGATGAGAGCAGCCCCTGGCAGGGGTCTGGCCAGGCAAGGTACTGAAACAGAACAGAATCTGCAGTTAGTTTCCAAGATTTTGCATCCTTCCCCCATCCTTCTCCCTGGAAGCCACTCAGAGCTCTGCCATTTAGGAACAAGGGCAGATCCATGTGCAGTCACTCATACTTCTGACCCCAGGACTTTCCAACAGCTGCAGTCTGGGTTTCCTACCAGGCAGATGAAGCACTTTTCCCCATCTGTGCATCCTCTGCCTTTACCCCTCTCCTGTGGCTCCATGCCTACACCCCACACTTCTATCTGGAAAGAGCTGATGTGTGGGAAGCAGGAGCCTTGTTGGGGCCCAGCAGCAGCTGGGTTAGGTTCACAGGGGCTGGGGAGATGGATGCTGATGCGCAGGGACAGGGGTGTGGGGGCAGGAGAATGCTGCTGTGCTCAGAGCCTGCAGCCTCCTTGGCTCAGCACTGCCATGCTGCTCCTGGCAGGAAAGGAGCAGCACAAAGCATCCATGGGCAGCAGCCTTCACTGGTGTTCTCCCACTTCATGACTTTAGGCAGAAATTCTCTCTACTCCCTTTCCCCCCCAGGAGCGCTTTGCTGCTTCAGCATTCCCAAGAAATCCACATAGAAAAGATGCAGCCCCTCTTTTCTGAGCCACCAGTAAGTGAAGTTTTGATGAGCCCAGCCATCCCCTGGACAGAGGGATGAAGCAGGGGAATGAGCACCGCTTTCTCAAGATCTTCTCCCACATGGACCTGCGTTGTGCTGCACCCAAGGGCGCAGATGAGCATCAGGTTGGTGCTGTGCTGTGCAGGAGGACCTGCAGCTGCTCTGTGTGTGCTGCAAAGCAAAGAGGACGGCACCGAGGAGCTGTGGGAGCAGCTCACACACCACTACGAACTGACAGGGGAAGATGACATGAATGATGCTGTTGCTCTCTGGCTCCAAAAGCCTCTGCATTTACAATCCCAGCATCCCCCACACTACAATTATCTGGCAGATTTGTTACAGCACAATTGGCACACGGCCCAACGACTTCCCCCCTTCTGCTGCCAGACCTCAGTGCCAGCAGCCAGCACAGCCCCCACACCACATCCCAAATCCCCACAGTGCTCAGCCCAGCTGGGGGAACGGCTCCTTGCTCAGGGACGGGGAGAAGCAGGGCTGGGAGGTGTCCTCGTGGCTGATGCATTTTTGGGCAGCTTTGGTCTCTCCTGGCTCCGCTGGATGGAGAAATTCATTACATTGTTGGATGGAGCAATTAAATCACATTGTTCTGTTAGCTCAGGGCTGGCTGCGTGCTGGATGTGGCCATCAGCCGTTCGCTTACCTCAAAAACAACAGCAGGATTAGAGCTGAGCTGGATCCAGACCAGCGCCCAGCATCGCTGCAGAGCAACCTGAGTATTTGTAGGAAAGGAACAGCAACAAAAACAAAGCAAAGCCTACAAGCATCAAAAACAAATCCCTGGATTGCAGCCACGCGTTCCCCTGCAGAAAGAACAAGGGAACAAACGTTTATGCCACACGTTCAGCTCTGAAGCTGCTTTTAGCCCCACTGAGTCACCCCGTGCGCTGCCAGCAGCCCATGCGGCTCCCTGGGAAAGCCAAAGCAGTAAGCAGACATGCAAGGGTGGAATGAGAGACATCTGAACAAGGTGATTGAAAAGGAGTTTATTGGGGAGGTAATGGAAGGAGATGTACAGGGACAAATCCAGCATGTGATCAGCAGAGCGAGGCTGTCCGCTCCCGGAGTGCAGCAATTCGGACATCCGTCTGTCCCATTCAGGTCTGTCTGTCCTGCTGGAGCTGGGAGCTTCGTTCTGCGCTGCCCTGGGAGTGAATGCAGACCTCTGCACACTGACTGCTCCCAGCGGGAGGGCGGTGGGACACCCAGCCACGTCCCCATAACCCTGGGGGGGCTGAATGCCAGGAAAGCAAAGCAGCCAGAAAGGCCTCCCAACATTTTTCCCCCAACACCTTCTGTCTACTCGTTGCCCTGTTGGCTGTGGATGTGCCTGCATCGTCGGGGTGGGCAGCGGACGCCTCGGGGAGCAGCCACAGCATGGCAGAGCTGAGGCATCCCTTTGCATGTTTGTTCTGTGAAATGAGCAGAAAATCCCTGACTGCTTCCGCCTCAGGACACTCAGCGCTCGCTCCACCTCACGTGGACTTCAGTCTGTCTGCTCCAAGAGCCGGGGTTCTGTCTCTGAGCTGTCTGCCCTGCGGCAGCACCGGCGGCCGTTCGTGCTGAGGAATGCCCGACCCACCCCAAGGTCCTTCCCTATCTGCTTCTGCATTACGCATCACCCAGCCTGAGTCAGGCTTGTAAATGGTTGGCAGAGAGGAAAACAGGCTGTGGTGGAGGCAGACGTGGCGTTCAGCAAACAAGGCAGCCAGCTCTGCCCTGAGCACGAGCTGCAGGAGCGCGGGGTTGGAATCCTGCAGAGCCCAGAGTTGGCCCGTTCTGCACACAGCTGCTGTGCAGGACATGAGAGCTAACTCCTGCCTTTAAAATCTAATTCTACACCTAAACCACAGACCCTAATAAAAGAGCAGCGTGTATTCCTTTCCCTTCTACCTGCTCATTAGGAAGTCTCTCTTACACTTGGCTCATCTGTTGGGAAGGCTGCAAAGAAATCTCATTACAGGACCATTGCACAAATGGCACCAGTTCCCAGCACTTCCCCTCTTCCGCCGCAGAGCAACGGTGACAAAAAGCAGAAACACTGCACAGTGAGGTCAGCGGGGACCAGCAGAGCCATGAGGGCTTTCAGTGCTGGGTGCCCTGCAGAGGACCAGACCCCAGCGCCTTCCCTCCCATTGGGCAACGGAGGCTCATTTGAAGGCTTCTCATGGTCGACCAAGGAGCAAATTCCATCCTTCCCCACAGAAACCTGATCTCTGTCTACTCAAAGGGGAAAACAGAAGAGCCATCTTGCCATGTTGGGTGGCCAAAGTCTTGACTGGTGTGGCCGATGCTGCCTGGTGCACCTCGGGGCCACCATCCCTGCTCCATGTGGGTTCCTTGGGGCCATCCCTGCTCCATGGGCTCCTTGGGGCCTCACGCCTTCCGGATGATCCGTCCCGGCTTCCTCCAGTCCCGGTGTCGCTCCCTGCGCACGGAGTGGACCAGCGGCCTGGCGAAGCTGGAATGGCTCTGCCTGGTGGTGCTGCTGGTGGGGAGCAAAGCGAGATGGTGTCAGTGGCTCTCTGCTCCTGCATGGTTTGGAAACGTGGTCGTGCTGGAGCAAGGCCTGCTGTCCCCATGTCTGAGGTACCTGGAGAGATCGAGGATTGACCCTTCCCATCACGGTGGCTGTGGGGCTGTTTGTGGGAAGCAATTGCTCAGTGGAGATGCACACACAGCACCCCGTGAGCAGCTCACCAGAGCCCTCAGGACTGTCCCTCACACCAGGAGGACTGGTGAACACCAAACCCTTCCCAACTCCCACTTCAAACCCTGTGAGTGCTTTTCCCTGCAGCAGCACCATACCGACCCGGCGCCTCCCCAGGGCTCCACTGCCTTCATTCCACCTCCTCGCTTTCAGCCAAAGGCTGCTGGAGCTGTCTCAAGGACTCCTGGCAGCACTGTGGCTAACCACAGTGCCAGCAGAGCAGAGGGTGACGTGGGGCACAGCAGAGTGCCTGTGGGGACTTACACCAAAATTCACTGAGGGAATGCACATCCCCTCTCCTCCCTGCAGGAATGGGGTGCAGGGGTGATCTCTGGGGCCAGGGATTAGAAATCTCTCTTCTTTCTCACTGCTGCTCAGCATCGCTCCTCCTGCAACCCCAACCGCCATCATCCTGCTGTGCCCACGGGTGGGGAGCAGAGGTGAGATGGGAACGGGGCAGCTCTGAGCTGCTTTGCTGCAGAGGGAAACAGCCAGGGAAGGGTTAGGAGAGGGAGGAAAAGCAGCTTTACAGCACAGCTTGTCACTGTTGGCTGTCCACAAAAGGAGGACGAGCCCTGAAATCCCTCCCTGAGCTGCGGGTACAGCCAGGAGGCAGCTTTGTCATGTCCTCATTAGCCTGCTGCTTTATAACTTCATTCCCTAATTGGTTTTTGAATTAATTACATTAAAGTAGCAGGCAGAGGAGGTGGTGGGAGCTTCCCCCAGCCGGTCAGCATGCATCCCTCTTGGTCTCAGCTCGGGTGCCTTCCTGCAATGTCTGCATATCCTAAAATCCAACAGCCCTCAGCTCTCAGATGGCAGCAGCCCCTCACTCACATTGTTCAGCTCAGAAAAGGAGGGGACACCCTCAGGGTGCACAGCTCCTCCTGCCTGGTCCCAGGCCCCAAAGCAGGCTGGGTTGGATGCCAGCTCTCAGGCCTTTGTGTTTTGGTGTGATACCATCATACAACACCATCCTGGCTGCTGCATGCAAGTTGTTTGGTGGCTGCTGGTACATAAAATATTCGTTAGGTTTTCTGCATCACACCCTTTTTCTTACACTGGGGTACCTCAGATTGAGGCAAGTCATTCTCCAGTGCCTCCCTCTGCTCTTCTTTGAGCTATTTCTCCCCTGGAGCCAGAAAAAGGCGCACTGCAGCCTTACTGGTCCAGGAATTTGAGCAGCAAATTCACCCCTGAGCTGCAGTTGAAAGGACAGGTGACCCAGCACTGCCAGTGGGATTCAGGACATCCCTCCCATGGGGGTCACTGCTGCTGGGACTGCTGCACACCGAGGGATTAGGATTAATGGTGAGCTGTGAGCTCTGCTGATGGAGCATCAAACTGGGTCACAGGCATCAGCCGGGCATGAAGCCATGGCATGTTGGTGCTGTGGCCTGAAACCTGCAGGGAGTGAGTGAGTCTCAGGGTGCAGCCAACACAGAGCTGCCAAAGAGACTGGCTTTACAGAACCCCAGCAATATTAAAGCTACAATCATCCTGAACACTACATGGAGGGAGTGACCGACACTTGAATGGTGTTTGCAGAAACATCTGAATTTTAAGGGGACGGAGGGTTTTTCCTTTACATCCTTATTTCTAGAGCCTGGCTGTGTTGTTGGGCAGAGAACAAGAGGGGATCGGGAAGGTGGGTGGGAGAGGATGGGAGGCAGCGACACAAACTGTGACTGCCTGCAGAGCTTTGTGTCTCATTGAGGAGTGCTCTGCCCTGCCCCGAGCGCTGCGCACAGCCTGCTGTCCCAGCTGTGCTGATTGGGAACATGCTGAGTTACACGCATTTCCAAGAGGAAAAAGCCCCAAATCGTGGGTATCTGTGTGTCAGACACAAGATGCATCCAGACAACAGAGGATCAAAAGATTAACGGACCTAATCCTACCTCTGTGCATCAGCACACGGCAGATGACAGCCACACACACCTCTATAGGGATGTGTGTGCACACAAAGAGCTCCCACCTGCACAGACCCGAGTCCTCTTCCCAAAGCACACGGCAGGAACTCACCTGGAGGACCAGACCGGCCCTGCCTGCTTCTTGGGCTTGGCGATCTGCTTCTGGTACTCCATCCAGCCGCTCACCAGCTCGTGGAGGATCATCACGTAGAGAAGGAAAATGAGAATCCTGGGATCCATTCGCGGCACTTCGGGATCTGCCTCATTGGGTACAGGTGGCATTTGCTCCTAGGGCAAATTTGCTCCGAGGGCAGCTCGGCCGGGGGGCTCTCAGGGACAGGAGGAGGAGGACGAAGGGAAAGGTGGCTGCTGGGGAGCAGCTCACAGCCGGGCTTTGTGCAGAGCCGATCAGTGCTGTAAGAGCCTCCCTTGGGGACGAGCGGCCGATGCCCTGCGCCAAGCAGCATCAGTGCAGCCGCAGAGGCTCCGGAGGGCTCCGTCAGCGGAGCGGCTCACATCTCCATCCCTTTTGTCTCCCTCGTGCTTTGTCTGCATCCCCCGGCAGCTCCCTGCACTTCTATCTGGGAGCAGCGCGGCGGCAGCTCCCGGTGATTGGCGGCGGAGCGCTGGATGCCGTGCTGACAGCCGGAGCCTGCGAGGAAGGCAGCGAAGCTGTTGGTGACGAGGGAACCTCCGAGCTTCCTAACGGCATCTCAGGTCTGCAGCCAGCCGATGTTGATTTGCAGCATTGCTGAGTACCGTGCAGCTGAGAAATCTTTTCTCCTGCTTGCTGCTTTTGCACTCTTGCGTTATTCTCCTTGCTGTAGCCCTTACTTAAATCCTCACGGCTGTTATCCCACAGTTAAGCTCTCAGGAGGTTCCCAGTGGTCAGGAAAACTCCAGTGTCGCACTGGCACTGCTGCCCAGAGCTGTGGGTGCCCATCCATGGAGGTGCCCCAGGCCACGGATGGGCCCTGGGCAGCCTGAGCTGGGGGGCAGCCAGCCCATGGCAGGGGTGGGGCTGGGGGCTGTGAGGGCCCTTCCAACCCAAACCGCCACCTATGAGTCTGCCCCACAGCAGAGCCCCTCTCCCAGCCCCTTGGCCCCATTCTGCTCTGCAGCACAGGACTCTGCTCAGTAGAGGTGGATGCAGCACCAGAACCTCTCCTTTCCTGCCCTCAGGACCCCATGCAGTACTCCTCTAGTATGACAAAAGCATGGTCCACTCTTGTTCGGACACCTGTATGTATACAGAGGGGAAAACAAACAAAACCCAACCCCTGTGGGAGTCCCCAGGAGGTCAGGGTGGTTGTTGGACACCGGGGTCACTGTGATGCTTCAAAGAAAAACACAACAGCTGTATCCCTCCCAGCCTCCCCAGGAGCCCATCAGCAGGATGTGAATCCACTGCTTCCGTTACCTGCACTCTTGAGGTTGTATCACAGAATCACAGAATTACTTAAGTTAGAAGGGACCTTAAAGGCCATCTGCTCCCACTCCCTGCAGTGCACAGCCCCAACAGCCTGAGCTTGGCTGTCTGCAGGAACGGGGCATCACCACCTCTGTGCAGTGCCTCACTGCCCTGAGTGTAAAAAGCTTCCTCTTATATCCAACCTAAATCTCCCCTCTTGTATTTGGAAGCCATTTCCCTTTGTGCTATCAAACAGACTTCTGTCCAACCTTCTTTCTTACAGCCCCTTAGCTATTGAAAGGAAGAAACTCTTGCCCTTTGCTATACAGCTGCAGCCATGTGCACAGAAGCTCCAGTTCCACGAAGACAAATGCAGTGTGCAGGTAGGGATGCTGATCACGCTGTGTCTGTGTAGTAACTGAGCCCAATGGCAGCAGCCACAGCCCAAAGCATCGCGTGGCTTTCCCTCTGCTAACTAATGTTTCATTAATGAGTTCAGAAGTGCTGAGTAACTCCGGATTCGGAGCAGCAGAACTCACAGATGGAGTGAGAGAGTGAATGAAAAATGGGAATGTCGGGGCTCTGCACGAAAGCGGAGCTGCGTTCCTATGGCAACAGAGGCAGTTGCCAGGAGGCAGGAGATGGTCTGATGGTACCAGTCATACGGGAGGGCTTTTAGTCTAAAGACAACACCTATGTGTTCTACATATGCAGTCCTTAATGAGTAAGGGCAGCGTGACTCCTTTGTTCCTATGAGCAGCACTTTGCACAGAATCAAAGAGAGAAATTACACGGCAAGGCAGGCAGAGTAACACGTAGCAGCTTAATCCTGGGTTTGTGCTAGGGGCTCCAACCTATGAATACAAAATCATTAAAAAATAATCTTCTTGTTGCTGTACATTACAGCTGGATTGATTGCTGCTCACCCGAAAAGCCCAGCAGCCAAAGAAGTAACCACCCTGCCTCTGCCCTTTGCCATCCTCAGCATCCATGCAAGCACTGCCTACATCTGCAATGCCTCTTAAGTCTTTAAGCAGTTACCTGAGCCCTATCACACAATTCTAGCCTTAAGAACATCACCAATCCATGCTTAATGAGACGTAAGGTAGAAAGCCAACAAGCCCTGAGCTATTGCCAGGGCTGACAGCTCATATTGTGGTAACTGGTTTCCAAACAGTGACTACTCACAAGCTGGAAGCTCTTTCACTAATGATGAAAAAAAACAATAATAATAATCAGTGAAAAATACTTGCTATGAGCAGTGTGATCAACTCTACTGAGAGCTGTGGTTGCTCTTGTTTCATTTCTGTACACATTTCTTTAGAACATTTTCCTTTGATCTGCTTCACCCCACCGGGTGCAGGAGCAGGATGTCAGTGTTTGCTAAGGAGCACACGTAGGACTGGGTGTGAATTCTTGCTGCTAAATACATAGAGAGGGAAGCACTGTGCCTGACTGATGCGTGTTGGTGTCAATCTGGGTTGGCTTTATTTGGGAACTTCCTGCAGCCGTGGGGAAGCAGAAAGATCCCATTTCAGATCCTACCAACAACCCCTGAGCTGTTGGTCACGGAGCAGTCAGCAGTGCGCTGGGAACTCCAAGGGGATGTAGTAAATATCAGCTAGGCAACTGCATGCAGTGAGAGCCAGCAGCATCAGACAAACATGCAATGAAGTGTGAATGCATGACTATCAAGTAACATAGATACCTGTGTGCTGAAACACCCCTACCTGCACACTGCCACTGCCACTTGCTCGAGTTGCTCACTGTTCTGCAATGTTCTAATGAAGAGCCAGCACTTCTCAGATGCATCTTCCCTCTATCCCTGCTACTTTCTGACAACTGTTTGTACAAAAATGACAAGTAGGTCAAATCTGGATAAAGGCTGCATGAAAGAACTGGCACGGTAGAAGAAGTTCCCCAAGGCTGAGCTGAGATCTGCTATTCCTTTGCAAAAGCAGGGTGGAAATAAGGCTGGTCTCCTTCATCCGAGGCACTCAACCCAACTGGTTGGGCTGGAAGAAAATCCTGAATACCTGAACCACCTGTGTGTCTCAACCTGGATTAGGGCACAGCATTTGGCACAGTCCCACAGAACATCCACAGCTCCAAACTGGAGAGATATAGATGTGATGGATGGACTGCCTGATAGGTGAGGATTTGGGTGGATAACTGCACCGGGAGAACTGTGGTCAGTGACAACTCAGTTCTCTACAGTGCAGGGAGGTGGTGGAGTCATTGTCCCTGAAGTGTTTAGGAACTGTGCAGATGTGGTAGCTGGGATGTGGGCAGTGGGCAGCACTGGTGGTAGATGGATGGGCTGACTATATGATCTTTGGAGGTCTTTTCCAACCTCAATGATTCTATGACTCTAATCCATGATATCCTAATCCACGACTCTAAAGAGATGTTTTTAAGAAAGCTGGTAGGTGTCAGTTTCTATTCATATCCATCACAGCCCCAAGGGCATGTTGTAACACCAAGGATCACCTTCATCCAAGCTTCTTGGAAGCACCATCACCCCATTCTTCCACTTGGAAGCTGCCATAGCTGAGTAACAACCTGGCAAACCCAGCTTTCCTCTAGTTGACAGGGCTCACAAAACCTCCAAAGGGCACCAGAGAAAGGCAGCAGGAATTGCTCTGGAACCATAAATCAGGGTTAAACTGCCTTTCTGACTGGTCACAACAATCGGCTTTTTGGAAGGAACTTCTGAGCCTCCCTGGGAGAACACAAGGTGCTTCCTGCACCTCCGCACTCCGCAGCCAAAGCCCACGAGCACAGCAGTGACAGGTGAGGAGGAACACAGATCCCTTCTCTCCCCCTTGGCCTCTCCTTAAGGAAGCTGCCTGTAAGAAGTCCTTAGTAATTACCTGATTGCTCACTAGAGATTAAGCAGAGAACACGGTGCTGGTAACAAATCAGGCCGTGACCTACTGGATGGGATGTTTTCTTGTTGCTCCGATGACATCATTTCACAAGTCCATAATGACTCTGACCCAGTGACCCCAACACCCTGACTGAAGCTTCAAGTGCATTTTAGGAGAATAAACTTCACTACCTCCTTCCTCTCACACACACGCAGTGCTTCCTTCCTAAGCTCAGAGGACATCCAACAGAGCTGGAATGGAGGGCGGGGGAAACACGACTAGAACCAGAGCCAGGAGAACACAACTCAGGTAAAAGGTTTCAGAAGTCAGCATCTTCCACCACAGCCTTCACAAAAGACAAACAGATGCTCTGAGACAGATTTCTTCTCGAGATTTTTAATTGCTCCTACCTATACATGTACTTGAAAATACGATAATAAAAACCTTGTGTTCTGAGTCATCAGATTGCTTTGTATGCTAATGACTCATCGCCAGGATTTATTAACATTTCACCACTTACAAGTTCTGTCAACCCTGATCAGCCAACACAGCTTCGGTAAAGCAAATGGATGCTAAAGGAAAGAAAAACAAAATACAAAGCTCCAAAATAACTCTCTTTTGAGCTCTGGGCTTCTTTTCTATGACAACACAGGAACCAGAAACAGCTGTTTGACTCAAGGACAGATACAGGAATCTTTCTTGTTCCCTTGCCACAGAACTGACATCAACGGGACCTGGAGAACAAGGGGAAGACACTGATGCTCACTTCTGGGGTGCTGCTTAATGCAAAGACTGCAGAGGATGCCCAGGAATGGCTCAGATGGCAGCAAACACAGAGCTGAAACCCTGCCTGAGGAGTCCTCAGCACAGTGACCTGCACTGGGGTGGAGCTGCCCTCCATTCCTGCCTTACACCCACCTGGAGCTATCAATATTGCAGGAAACCATCCATATCACCCCATCACACAGACCTCTCCCTGCCTCTGGGAGAAGCTACAGGCGCAGCTCTGCCCCACACAGCCCCACTGCTGCCCTTTGGAAAAGGCACAACGTGGGTGAGGAGGTAAGTTATATTCAGTGCACTCAAGTACCTGTTTCTATACCCAGGAGTCTTCCCCTCACCACGACTAGCCCATTGCTGACTGTGAAGCCCAAACCATCCAGCAGCTCCACCAACAGCATCTCAGAGAGGGATAACTCCAGTCTCTGCTGCGTGGCATCTGCTCCACGCTTTCTGTCACTCAGCTAACTGCCCAGCTCCCTTCCAGCCATCTGCACCACAACCCACCACTCCTGACCACTTTTCAAAGTGCCTGCAGCAGTGAGGCAGAACGGAGTGTCCTGCCAGCAAGCAGAGGCTTTCAGCATTCAGACACATGAAGATGCACAGCTTGAATTGCTGGGTCCCCAGCAATTTTTATCCCTGGAGCTACAGCCTAACAGAGCCCACCCTTACAATGGTCCCAGCTGTGAGTTCTGTGGTACGACGTGGGAAGTATTATCATTGGGCTGGGAAGCCAAAGTTGGCAGTCAGTGCTCTCTAGGAGGCTGGTTTCACAATTGTTCTCTACCACCAGCTAAGGTTTAATTGAGAAGTGCAGGATGTAACTCCTGTAACTCCAGCACTGAAGGCTGTCAGAATACAGCCCACTTTTTGAACAATAAGCTTCCTTTTGTGGGAGGTAAATGATGCAATGCTCCCATCTGAATTTTTTTTTTAGAGTTCTATTGAAGGCACTGGTGGACATTCACCATCCCTCATCAAGGTGCCAGGCTTTCAATGCCTGAGTTGGAAGGATCTCTGTGGAAATCCAGAGCTTTCATAGTAAGGACAGAGTGGAATATCTATTGCAACACCTAGCAAAATGTTCCCGTCCTTTCAGAGCATGTTCCAGCCTAGAGGAACTTCAGTAGATGTTGCCCAGACACTGAAACAGCATCAGCAAGAACCACATTTTCTTCCTGCCTGTGAGGTCTTCAAGCTAGTGCTGCTCAGGGAAGAGTTTCTGCCAAGCACAGGGCATGCCCTTCTCCAAAAACAGCAGTTATCAGGCAGAGGTGTTACCCCAGCCATGGGGAGAAACAGGACACCAGAAAGAGAGGAAGGCAAGGAAGGGCACGTGCAGAAGCAGCATTACAGGTCCAGCCCAACAGCAGCACACTCAGGTGCTGCAGGCACAGCAGAGGAGGTAGTGAAGAACACAACACACAAATCCAACAGGTGCTTCCCTGTGGTCCCAGGGCTGCTGAAATCATTAGGATCAGAAAATACAATCATTAAAAGTTTTAAATGCTTGCGAGAGGAAATTCTGTGATTTGTATTTATGATTAGTTTTTCTTACCAGTCTCACTTCAATGTATTTTCATACTGCTCCCTGATGTGGTGGTACTGGTCAGGAACGTGCCTGATTCCTTCCTGCACTGTGTGACACCTGCTGGGATGGGGCAGAGGAACATTTCTTTGTAAGCCAATACCTGACTCCTCACTTTGGCCCCACACAGGACTTCAAGGGTGAGTGAGGTTCAAGACAGTGTGAGTCTTCATTTCTGCAAGAACAGGCCAGGCATGCACTGTGCAAGCAGGCCAACTTCTAACTCAAGCATCTTCAAATTGAAACCAGTGGCAGATTTCCTTTATGCTGTTGTATAGAGAGGTGCCCAGGAACCACCTAAAAACAGTTCTGACAAAACAGCAAGACTCACAACAACTGGTGTTTATCCGGGAGGGATCTTCATGTTCTTTCTGTCCAAGCAGATTTGTTCAGCCTCTTTTTTTTAAAATCTCAGTTCAGAAAGAGATTTCCTGCATCAAATCATCGTGTCAGGTGGAACCTGGGTGATGTGAAATGATGCCGTGCCATGCTTTTGGTGTCAGGTCCTTCAGAAGAAAACTGTATTTCACCATTGTAAACATTTTTCCCACTAATTCTGCATAATCCAGGCCCGATTCTTCTGCTAGCATTGGCCTCAGTAACCAAATTTTGGAGCTACTCCTGTCAACTACAATACTGCAGCTCCAGTGCTCTATCGGTCTGCTAATGTGCCTCAATCCAACTCATTTCAAAGCTCAACATAAAATTTCAGTTAAATGTTAACCATCCAAAAAGCCTCTCAGAGCTATTAGTTACTATGATCTCTCCGGAAAAACACACAGAGAGGACCAGATTGCTCAAGCTAATTAGAATTCATTGCAAAAACTCATCCCCGAGTCAGACACAGCAGGCTTGGTGAGAATATGCTATTTTTCCATACCACAGGTATCACATCCCCGTTGTAAAGACAAACTGTAACATGAGTGTAAACAGAGGGCAGGCAGCTCCAGCTCCCTGCTCCATGCCAGCTGGGAGGATTTCAGGCAGCAGCGTGCTGGTGGCAGGCGGGCAGTGGTGCACTACCCTCTAGTGTGCAGACACAGCACCGCATGCAATTGCGATCTGCACTGCACCTCGCTGCCACTTACGAAGGGCTCCATATGGGGGCATGAAGAAAAGGCAAAGAGGAAAAAAAAATGTAATTCTTTTATACAGTTCTGTTGTACTTCAGCTGGCAGTTACAGCACAGAACAGCGCGAGCTGACACAAAAGCATCAGTCTGTATAATTGCTGGGAGTCAAAACATTCTCATCTCCAAGAATGCCAACAGATTGGGATGGTCACTTCTAAAAAAAAAAAAATTATTTTCTGAGATATGTTTCTGCTAATTTATCACATCTTGTCAGAAGAAAGCAAGTCAAGAGAGTGCAGAGTGGCAGCCATTCCCATTCTCCCCTGCCCACGTATCTCCCCTCAGCTGAAGCATCAGCTAGCACAGGTAATCATCAGTACATGCTCCAGGACTCAATTTCTTTGTGCCACCTTTGTAGATCTTAAAGGCTGGAAAAAATAATCCCCAGCACTGTTGACACAGGGTAAAGCACAAGAGGTCTTCCTACCGAACTGCAGATTGCTCAGTCAGCCTGAATTAAAATAAGTTAATGCTGCAAGAGAGAGCAAATCAGGCTGCAGTGTATGGGAAAACCTCAGTGACAGAGAGAATCTGTACACAAAGCTACGGACCCTGGGGCTGAGCAGAACACAAGTTGGAGGGAGTTAATAGTGAAAGGTTTCCAAGCAGTGTGGGATGTTACTCTGTGTAAGTTACACATCAGTTTAAATGGTTTAAAAACCAAGATTTGCAAGAAAATACTGATCGTTACAAGCTGTTCCTGTTTCCAGCAAGTTCAGCATCAGGAGTCTGCCAAGAACTGCCCAGGCTCCACCAAAGGCAACGCTGAGTCCAGGAGACAAGGAGTGCAAAGGCAGTGGGGACGAGAGGGCAGCACCCCTTCCTCACTCACAAACCTATGCTGCCTTGCCAGTTTTCCTAAAAGACAAAGACAAGCCCCTGCACAAATGGAAAACAGGCACTGAGGTGATGAAGAGTACTTGCTTTCCTCTGCAGCACTTGAGATCTCAGGAGGAAGAAAACTATACACAGTCAGCAGCTTCTGGGAGAGATTTCCACCTTTGCTCAATTACTTTTTTTTTTTTTTTAATACAGCTTTGGGAAATGGAAAAGTCTCATGAATATGGCTTGGAACCAGGAGTGCTCGAGCCCCAAGAAAAAAAATAAGTGCTGGGAAAATAAAAGAACAAGAAAGTGACAGCACGACCAGTGCGGGTAGGCAAATTCCAAGGCTTAATGGTGCCTGACAACCCTGGTAACTTTCTAAGAAGATTAGCTTGGCAGACAAGGGGAGAGCAGTACAGTTTAGCTTGACTTCAGATGGCTTTGGACACAATTGTCTGAAGAACACACATAGCCAAATCATTTTGCTGTGGATCAGATAGCTGCATGGAAAACTGGCAAGACTCCAGTCCCAGAGAGCTGCGATCAACAGCACAAAGTCCAACTGGCAGCCAGTTACTCCTAACATTCCTCAGGGGTCCGTAACGAGGCTAATATTGTTTAATGCCTCTATTCACAACCCAAAGACAGAACACACCCTCAGCAAATTTACAAGTGATACCAAACTGTGGGAATGGCTGACACACTGGGCAGGGCTGCCGTTCAGAGGAACCTCAGTGGGCTGGAGAAACGACCTAACAGAACCCTCAGGAAACTTAAAGGTAAATACAACGTCCTGCCCTTAAGCAACCTTTGCTAGGTAAGCCCTAGTCTGAGTTAGAGGGTAAGCAGAGACCCTCAGAAGTCTGCGAATCATCTGCAATTCAGAATCTCTTCTGCAGGCATCTTCCTGCTTACAGAGGACTGGTGAGACTTTTTTCACATATATTGTACAGGCTGAAACCAATGCAAAGTCACTTGTAAGCTCACACAACTCATTCTTCTCCCAAATCCATCTTCCTGCTTACTCTGCCTGACATTTACACTGAGGCAACAGTAAAAGCACAACAGGAATTAACTGCAAAAGTACAGACAGCAAACACAGATAAGCCGTGGAGAAAAGGCTATTCTTTCAGTCAGGATTTCACCCTGCCTACACCCAAATGCATTTGGGTTTTACTTCACTGGCTCCAAGATTCATTTCAAGCTCTTTCTTTGGAAAAAAGTGGGAGAGAGAGGAAAGCAGGGGACTGATTCAGGTTCTGATGTTCTTCATAAGACCATTGCTCTTGGTCTTGTGACAGTGGTGGACATCCCTCACTAATGCAGCTCGTTTTACCACGAAGTAAATAGGAAGAATCAGAAACAGGAAATCACATCAGTGGAGCTTATCTCCTCTGACATTTGTTTGCTGAGCATATCCTTTAAAGATCCAGAGGAGCACACTAACAGCCAGGAAAAACAGGGTTAGCCTTCAGGAGCTCACACTATCTGCTCAACCCTGTACTACACAGTCAGTTATAAGTTCTTGAAATAGTTAAAGAATACAAGATGCAAAGCTTAAAAATATGCCTTTTCTTTTTCAAAAAAAAAAAAAAAATTGTACAGTCAGTTGTAAGTAGATCTACAAGAAGACACTCACTCAGCTACCTTTAAGAAAAGTAAACCTCTGCAATGCACTGCATACAGAGTTTTCTAACCAGCAAGAGACAGTTGGGTAAACCGCAGTGTTTCCCCAGAGAGCTTTTTCAGTGGCTATTTTTTGTTCCCACCCTGTGGGCGGACGCTCGACAAGGCAGTACAGCGCCCTCAGGCTGCTGAGCTCTAGGTTTGTTTTGCTGTCTCAATCTTGCAATACAAACACAGCTCAGCGTGAGGCTGGTGTGGGCACAGTGGGCAAGGGCAGTTCCATGGAGGGAGTCTCAGTCACTTCAGCAGGACTAGGCTTGCGAAGCTCCAGTTTCTCAGTGAGCTGGTTATGAAGCTCCTTCACAGCCTCCCCACTCTGCAGAAAGAGATTTAGGGAAAGGAAAACCAGAGGAGTCAGACTTCGTTCCTGCTGCTACTAACTACAGCACTAAACATGCAATTGACCTCCATGTTTTAACACAAACCAATGCAAAAAGAGGAAGTTAAAAGGTAATTAAGACAACTTGGAAAGCTGCTATCTGAACAAAGCACACATTCCATTAAGCAAGGTCTGGGAAAGGCAGATGCTTTCATTTGCAATTAATTTTCCATTTCTCATTACCTGTTTGGTGGGTTCCAAAGCCTTCTGGAGAGACTCTAATTTGGCAGGAGCCACTTTGTGATGCAGATGAAGCAGCAATCTTAGTACATGTCTGTGTACATTCTCCTTTCTGAAAAAAAAGCAAGTTTAAAGCAGAGAAAGTTATACACAAACATGGTCTACACAATGAGAAAGCTATAGCAATGCTATCAGAAGAACAGCAAACACAACTAAGGGCTGACAGCTTCATTGTAATCTTCCAAAATACCTAGGAATTGCTTGCATGTTACAAAGTGCTGACCCTGCCTCAGGCATCCACCTAATTCATAGACATAAATCAACAAGGGTGAACTAACCGTAGCAACCAAAGGGAAAGTGGGGTGGATTTTAAGCAGAGGCTGTAGCACACAGCAGCAATTTCTCTCCCTCAGCTGTGCTGAGTGAGCCATATTGCACACACAGGAGAATATTTTGCCCCCATTGTATGAGGAGGAAACTGCTTTTGGGGGAGCCGCTCAGAGGTTACATCTGGTTTGACAGCCACCAGTTAAACCACACTGGCTTAAGAGAATTAACAGGTTTTCTTTCTGCATGCAGCTTTTACAGCAAAGAGCTGCAGTTAGTGCTTCATATTCACAGCCACTGCAAAGTATGAAGGATATTATCTTTTGTAACTCCAAGTTGAGAATAACAAATGATGGTTCAGGCAATCAACACCAACATGAAACATCTAGCAATTCTGCCTTTAAGAACTTGATCACAGTATATACCTCTCCTAAAAGAAAAAGCATCAGACTAATGATTTCAACTGTACATAAAGAGTTTGCTGAAACGTTAAACAATAGTTCAAAGAAGTACAGCCTCTCCCAGTTATCTTACAAACTCACTTCCTCTGAGGAAAATCAGATTTACCTTGAGCATGCAGTGAGGAAGAAGCCATCGAAGAGACCAGTGCAGAACTCTTCAACTGCAAATTCATCACCCAGCAGTGTGAGGTTACCAGTGAGCAGATGCAGAAATATATCACTGAAGGCCAAGTCACTGAATGTCTCGACTACACAACATAAAAAGACAAAGACTGAGACTTGCAAATATGTGCCAAACCTGGATTACACAGCAGAGATTCCTGCTGAAATCTTTGTGAAAACTTTTCCTTACTGGCTTTTACAACAGGTAGCCCAGGCAGGTGGCTGTGAACTTCCACCTGAGGAGCAGAGAGCTGAGAAAAACATGAAGAAAACCCATGTCTCCATCAAGACTGAAGTCACACAGAGCAGTTTGCTGCTGTCAGAATCATGCGGACCCCTGCTATACTTTTTCACAGTTCTCTGCTCATGGCCACCACCACCTCCCTGCGCTCCTCAGACCCCACAGAGAACAGATGCAAACTGCTTACCAGTGAAAAAGTCACCCATGTAAATGAGCTGCCATTAAGCAAAGGGTCCAAAGAACAGTGTTGGGGTAACAGGGGGAGTGGGGAATCTACCCCACTGCTGGGAGCAGCAGTTCCTAAGTGTGCTACAGAACTTTCTCACAACTTAACCTAGAGAGGTCAGTTCAGAAGGTAACTCCAGGGAGGAACTTAGGGCTGTGTTGGTCTTGTTTTGTTCCACTTTTCTTCACCACACAAACCCAAGTCTCAAAAAAAATCTGGCCACATGCAGTTACTGTGCGCAGCTGCAGAATTGTCACCTAAATTTTTATATTTCAGTTTCATTCATAAAAGCTCTCAGCTAATCCCATTGTTAATACAGCCTTTGATGTACTACTGACCTTCAGTCACTACCCCTAAGTTCTTAGATCAACAGAAAAATATCCTAATTGCAGACAAAAAACAAACATTATTCTGCAGGGCTTAACAATTAAGTCACCAGAGGAGATAAAAGAACGTCTGCGTTTGTCTCTCAAATCAGTTCCATTTCAGGCTGTTACTTGGCCCCTGGGTCTCCAAGACGAGGGAAACAGCTGAAGAACAGAAGACAAGACAAAAACTCACCTAGTGCTGGCAGGAGCCTGAGGAAAGCATTCTTATTTCTCTGTTTTGTTATGTGAAGGATATAGTACAGCCCAATCTCACAAGCTATTCTGTTCTCCTGCAAGAACCTGTTACAGAAGAAGCAAAGCTTCTTAATCAATAAAAATAAATCTTTTTTTCTTAAAAGAGATTAAAACAGTGCTGGATAGGAATCAAGCATTTATAGCAATGGTTAACCTCAGAGCCACAGGAAAGCAGCTACTCAAATAATGAGCATCACTAAATCCACTGTCACAGCCAAGGAAAATGTTACCATTCAGCAAACACTGCATTATCTCACAATTATACAGTTGGATCTGGTTGTGAACATTTTAAATAGTATTAATGATAAAAGTGATAATTTTAAAAAGAGTTTTAAAAAAATCTCAAGTAATTTAAAATAACAAAATGCACAGCAGTGTTTTGTTTTATGGATTCCTAGAGGTCAAACATCAGCACTGTCACAGAGCAAACATAAATCCAACCAGTGGGATTCAGTACTCCAGATCATGGCATACAGATAAGAATTATGCTGGAAATTAGTGCAAGATCTGAATACGAGAGAACACAAAGAGGATTTTTAATCATCTCTTT
This sequence comes from Perdix hodgsoniae, assembly GCA_035772895.1. NCBI lineage: Eukaryota > Metazoa > Chordata > Aves > Galliformes > Phasianidae > Perdix > Perdix hodgsoniae. The sequence continues at coordinate 7,389,444 of JAPSGF010000020.1, read as the reverse complement.
GAAGCCCCTGGAGTGAGAAGTTATCAACAGAGAGTGTCTGCGTGACAAAGATGTAAAATAAGATTTACAACAGCACTCCCCAGATAGCAGGCGTGGGCACTTATCCAGCTGCACTCAGATGAAATGGTACCACTTCAGCATCCATCACTCACTGCCTGAAGAGTCACACAGTCAGCACTATTTGAAAACAGTACTACAAAGTACTTTCATGTTCACTCTGATGTAAAAATGGTCAAAGCAAGAAACATACTTTATGTAGATATATTTCATTTGAGAAATCATGGTGGAAACCCATTTCACTAAAAGTAAAGTGTAGGTTTGATTAACCAGGACTAAATCTTACTCCCCAAAAAGTCTTTACCACATACAGTATTTTCTTCTGTCAGTGTTGATTGGCTTCTTGATATTTTGCTTTACTAACAAGACCAGTGTGTAAAAAGTAGTTGAGAACACAGATTACGTACTTGGTGAAAGCCTCAGGAATGGTGCTGGGGTAGGGAATTGGCCCCTTTTCCTCCGAGGGCAGTTTCTGATCTACATTGAATGTGTGATCATCCACCACAAAGGACATCAGCATAGGCAAGAACTTTGTAATCAATTCAGCTTCCTTAGAGGGATAGAAGGAGAGAGGAAAAAGGAGAATGCTTTCATCAATCAGCTCACACCATCTAATAACTCCACAGCACCATAACAAATACTGAGGCAATGGTACTAGCTCCACCCTACACTTATCAAAACAAACTTTCAGACATCCAGTTCCTTGAAACTTCCACATGATCCAGTGGTAATGAAGACAATTGTATTTCACCTAATCCTGCTCAAGAGCTTTCTTTGGACAGTGATGTAGCACTTCCTCCAAGAGATGTTTGAGCAAGCACTGCACATTATGGATGGTACCATCGCTTTTAACAGCAGTTACATATCATATTCTTTATTCCCTAAACTGACAGAGATAAACGCATAACTAGAGTAGCAAAATAAAGTATTTATGTGCATCTTCTCTCCACAGAAAACAGCACTGCACCAGATTCACAGAACAGTAGGCTAAAGAATTTAAGAGAAGGACAGTTCAGCTTAGAAACAGTAAGGGCAGACATCCATGGAAATGAAACACATACACGAAGCTTACAGCAGCCCAGCATGCCCATCTGAGCTGCTGTGCAGTGAACACTTGTGTGCTTTTTTGAAGGAAGCTCCTGTTGAAAAATATGCAGAAAGCTGACTTGAAGATTAAATCAGGGACACAACGTATATAAGAATCAGATCTAAAGAAGGCTCACCATTTTTGGTTCCTTGAAGACTTGACTGTCAATCATGTCCCAGGCTCCCTGTCCTAAAGACAGCATCCTAAGGAGCAGCAGCAGATCTGGACTTTCCTCGAATTTTAAAGAGGGGGAGAAAAAAACAGCTAGTTTGATCTTCCACAATTTACACATACAAGTATTTATCTGGAAGCAGTGCTTTACATTCAAAGCCCTCCTGAACTAACAGGAGAAGCATTCAGTTCTCAAATTTAACTGATAGCCGATTCCTAAAATGGGAATCAAACAGCTGCAAGAAGAACACATAGCTGAGAGTTGTTCTTTGTAGCATTCTATAATGTGCTAAGAAGTATGCAGGCAATCTGAGCAGGACACTGTTTTTGAAGGTGTCCAACCAAATTAGGATACTGAAATACAACGTGACAGGATGAATCAAATCATCTCAGCAGAAGTAGGAAGTGTGCATAAGAACAAGTTTTTGCCTTTATATTCTGCCCTGAAACCAAAACAATCTTCAATTTTAAACTGCCATGAAGAACTTATTTAATCCAACAACGAAATTTGACAGCTCAGAGATGAAGACAGCAAATGCCTCACGCAGTTCAGATGTCTGTAGAGCTCCTTCCCTTTCCACTGAATCACCTCCTGCAGACACTACTTGCAGGAACTGCACTGTACTGCAGTCAACAGAGCAGACCAGTGTCAAATGAGCCATCACATTTACCACAGCAGGGAATAAAGGCTGCTGCTGTTTAGTACACTGCTGGAAGGACAAAGTAGGGGTGTACATACATACACAGCTGTCATGAATGTCAGAACGGGTCATACAAAGAATTCATATTCAATTCAGATTGCTCCAAAATGCCACTCTCCACACAGTGCTCCTGCAGATCTCTAAGGTATTCAATACAAAGGGGAAGACAGAACTACACTTCTCTTATTACAACTTACAAATGCATTTAAAAACTCGATCCTACTTCTTCTACATTGCCAGTTGTTTGCTGATGAATGCTGTTCAATTAAGACTAGGGGTCACATCAGCTACGCTTGCTGCAACACTCACCCTGGGTAAGGTGTCCTGCCCAACTAGGTCCTGCAGGTGCCTTATGGTACTCAGGGCTAAGGTGTTAATGGCAAAGGGATCACACAAGATCATCGATAAGTCCCTGAGAGAAGAGACAAAAGTCAAATAAATACACATCACACCTAACCGTCATCGCAGCAGACTAGTTTCATAGCCAGTTGTAGGACACTAGCTTCTTAAGATGTGTCTCCCTGAACACAGAACAGCACGTTGTTGTAATCTTGTAGTCCTGTCAACTATTAGATGAAATGTCAAAGTAGTACATGCAGTAAATCAACATAAAATGAACCCCAGAAACTGCTGTGTTAATGGGCAGCAATACCTTAACTATTGTAACATAAAACTCACATTTCTGTCTTTTGTGACTTGTAGGTTTTCATTCCACAAACGTTCTCTTGCCTTTTGCAAAAATATCATGAGTGTTATTTCAGATAACCTGCTTTATTCAGTCAAAGAAAATAATTACCAGAGGTCTTTAGGGCTGAAGTGTAGCCCTGTGAGCTCACACAGTTACAAGGTCACGAAGAAACCTGCAACAATTACTCAAGGTAACTGAAGCATCTCATCAGAAGGTGTCTGAATATGCTCTAGCGCAATAATGTTGCTGAATCCACAGCACTTGACCATGTAAAAGAACTGCTGACTGCCTGATGGTTTTAGGGAAGAATTAACACCTGAAGTACGTCACATACTGTAACAACTGGAACCCAATTTGCAGTCTGCCAATAAAGAGCCTAAGCAGCTTACCCCAAAACTTGCTCTTGTCCTTTCTTTACTCCATCCAGAAAGCCTTGCAATTCCCGAGCTCTCTTGTTATCCACAAACTTCTCCCGAATGCAGGCATCAAGGCACCACGTGAACTACTCAGAAAATGAGAATGCTTGTGACAATCACAGACTGGCAATAAAATACACAGTATCAAGAAAAACAGGCTTGGAATGATGTCCAAACCTTGGGAGTTAACAAGTTCAGTTAATATACTTGGGTATGGTAACAAGCTGATCACAAATACAAAGGAGGTTGAATACAAAAACATCTCAAAAGGAGATCAGAAGTTCCAGTGTAAGTTAAATTGTTGTCACTTTCTCCCCTTCTGTGACAGGTATTCCTTGGCAGGTAAGGCCACTGAAACTACATCACTTAATAGTAATAACACGATTTTTTTTTTAAGCCAATGTTCTACCACTGCCACCCTGTAAGTAGGGCTTACTAAAAGTAGAGACGTTTCTGCTTTCTTACCAAAATGGAAAGACAGTTGAGTGAAATGTTTTACCTGACCTAAACCTGTGGGTTTGGTTTTGTTGGGCTTTTTTTTTCCCCTTAAGAAAACACCTAAGCTTTCCTCAATATTTCAGATGCCAAGAAAAACTTGCTCAAGTTCCTGAAATGTTTCATCATAGCTTATTTGCCTCTCACCAGTCTCTGCATTACACAGTGGCAAAATGAGGTCACCAACAACAATCTGCACCTTGAACAATAACGATCCTTTTTCTGTTCAGTCACTGTTTATACAGTGATTTTGAAACTCTTGATCAGAAGACTTTAAAGAGCATGCAGTAATGTTTATCATCACTCTAGGATAGGACATATTCTCTGTAAGCAGAATACACACAAAGCTTAGCAGCATTACTTAGGGGGAGAAAAACTTTCCTGTACATCAGAACAATCCTGACTATGGGCAAAGGACCATGATCCTGATGTGACATTAACACTGTGCCCACCACATCCCATTACTTTAATAACTGAATGTCTCTGTAACTCAAGATTCAAAGTATTTCATGTTACACATGTAGTTTACTGACAGATGGAGTGTGTCACGCCAGCACAACAGGAAGGAAAGCAAGCTTTGATTAAAAACCTGGAGCAAGCTCATGGTTTTTTTGTTGTTTAGTTTGTTTGTTTTTCCAGTGGTGTGGAAGCACCTCAAATTTGAATGATTCATGGGTTCTGAAATGAAAGCAAGCTGCTGGTTAACCAAGACAAAGTTTTCACCTGAAGTTCCAAGGACTATAAGTTGACTTTTGGATTCAAGGTCTGAACTCTCATCTCAGAGAGAAGTCACAGGCTGAAGTCCTGCAGTGCAGCAGGTATGCACAGGAGTGGATTAAACAGAAAACTCTCCAGTAATATTCTCATCTGCCCCACGCGTCCAATACCTTATGACAGGGGTCAACAGTGCAGATTTCACTGATTTCCAGGTCATGCAGTGACATCAGGAGCTCTGCCCGCAGTGTGCAGTAGTGCACATTCCTTGTCCGGAGGAATAAAGTTCTCAAGAACTGCAACACCATGTCGTAGAGCTTCACATTCTTCCCAATCATCTGAGTCAGCTTCTGAACCACCTAAATCCAAAGTGGAAAAACATGCACTCAGTACCAAGAGATGCTGTGACTTCACATACAAAATGTAAGTTATTTCTTCTACATGATTTACCAAGTTTGAACCATCCATATTAACCCGAGTTCCTTAAAAGGAGCTATTTTAGACTGGGATTCATAATGTTCATCAAATTTTTCATACTAAAAGAGCTGGGAATTTCAAAAACAGCTCTCTTGCAAAAAAAAAAAAAAAAAAAAAAAAAAAAAAGAAGCATTTTTAAAGTTAAGGTGGTTCAGCTACACCAAAAGGCAATAAAAGTACCCGATATCAAATAATGTAATCTGCAATTACAGCACATGGAAAGCAGATCACTTTTCTCTGGAAGTCTTTTTGTATTTCTAACTACTTCCAGGTTACAGGACATGAGAACGAAGGTGAAGACTGCAGTGCAAACCTAAAGGAAACAGTACTAGAGCACTTGCACTAAAAGTGGGCTTTTGAGAGCAAAACAGATCTAAACTATTTCCTTCAAGTAAAAGAGGTACTATGCTCCAAAATTAAATTAATTATACTGCCTTATCACTGCAATTCCTTTGCATTCTCTATAGCAAGATCCTTACAGAAACTCTGGCATTTCCCTTTTGGAGCAAAGGTCCCATGAGATGAAATGATCAATTGCAGCTGAGCCAATCTAATGGCTTGCTGTTACCAAAAAGGAGAGAGACCCACTCCTTATACCTATGCCCTTCCCTCCCTCATCAAGCTTGCCAGTGAAATCCAGCCCAGTTTGGTCCAGATTACCTCATCTTTGAGCAGATTCAACTCACTGTCTTGGAAAACCGCTTACTGTTTTTATTTGCATTTAATGAGCTGACTCAGCTCATGAAAGGGTCTGATATTACCAGAGCAACTGGCAAGGATGGAAGGTGCAGCATCTGCCCTCCCAGCAGCAGTATTAGATCAGCTCCACCTGAGCTGATGCAATTCCACCTAAAGAGTAACTTTTCTGAATGCAAATATAGATACAACCTCCAATGTTCCTTTCCATTAAAAAATAATATTAAGGAATTGGTGTTTGTCTGTCTTGCAATAAAAAAAAAAAAGCAAAAAACAACAACAACAACAAACACATCAAGCAATAAAAGACATTTATATATTCAAACTGATTTGACAGGGAGGCTCTGGCTTCAGAACAGCTGAGGAATATTGCCAGGATAAGCAATAAGGAAAATGTTTAAAGTTCATGGACAGCTATGGACATTAATAATTACACAGCATTGAGCAGCTATTAAAATAATTCCTGATGCTTTGATCAAGACAAAATGGCCCATATTTCAGTGGCCAATCAGCTTCAATAGCAAAGTTGGATGGGTGAAATGAACACTCCACAGTGTGATGAGACTGACTGGAAGCTGATGAACAACATTCAGAAGCATGTTGTAAGAGATTTCCTTGTCTTACCTCTCCCTGACGTCTTGCTTTGGGAGATGGACTGAAGAAGTTGTGCAGGACAGAAATATCATTGCTGAAGAGAATATTTTCTTTCTCCAGGATATACTGTTTCAGCAGTGGAGATACCTCATCACCAAACAGAGCCTGGTTATCCTGCCAAATCTGGCGCTTCACCTCCACTGCACATGCTTTATACAAATCCTTATCAGCCATTACTAACTTCAGCTTCTTCTCAGGCACCTATGATCAACAGAGCAGTTACCTCCATGTCAAGAATCTCACCTGCCTGACTTTCCAACAAGTAACCGACTGCAGAAGACATCTAAATCACAATCTCAGGTAACCTGGTAATTTACATAGCAGTGTAGTTAAATAAATTATCACAGACTCATCTTCTGCCTTCCCTACTCTAGTAGCAGTAAGCCAATCCAAAGAAATTTAACTTTTTAAACAAGCAAATAACACATCGAGTTTTTCCTTATTCCTTTCTAAGAGGACAAAAGATTTTTTCCTCAATCCATGACACTACAAGATTTGGGGTTATTCAGAACTCTTCTGCTTAGGAAAGGAACAGTTCTGAATCTATTATCATAGAATGGTTTGTGTTGGAAGGGACCTTTAAGATCAGCTAGATCCAACCCCCTGCTATAGGCAGGGACATCTCCCACTAGATCAGGCTGCTCAAAGCCCCATCCAGCCTAGTAATTACCTTAAGTACAATACAATGTTTTTAATAAAGCTGCTTCTTGAAATTTTGTTTCACAAATCTGAGTCTCTATCCTGTATCCTTCTAATTACCTCCTGAAAAACTTTCAGCTTCCACAGGTTTTCAGCTATAGGAAAATTCACTTACTAGTGATTTTGACTACTTTTAGGAAGCCACATGTATTGAATAAGATTGGGAAACTGTCTCACCTGATTTTGAGATACTAAAATGCTTTCTGAATTAGCGTATCAAACTGTTATCCAGACACAAGAGTCCAGTAAATATTCAGTCAGTTGCATTGGTGCTTGCAGAGTGTCTGCAGCTGGAGCCTGCAGCCCAGCCAACAGCACAGACAAAAGAAGTCATACAACAGAGATGTAACAGAACAAACCACCATGGACACAACGGAACTGGCCAGCCTAAGCAGTAGTTTTACCTTGGGCAAGTGCTTCATGACACACATTACCACAGGCTGTATGGAAGGCATCTTGACCAAGGAAAAGCTTTTCTCCAGGAGATCTTCCAGCTTCTTGTACCTGAAAACACATAAGACCAAGAGACTCTAACTACCATTTAACTGCAAAGGTCAAAAACTCATCTCAAACACTGCAACTTGAGCCTCCAGAAGACTCAAGTCTTTTTCAGAAGCCACCTGCCCACTGCAGATAACATTCACATTAAATCCTCCTCTCACCCCACATAACCAACCAGCCTACAGACCTTTCCTCCACCTTCCCTTCCAAGGCGATGGCTGAGACTCGCTCCAGCAGCTTCTCCCTCAGCTCGTCAAACACCGACTGGTGGAACTCCAGCCGGGGGGTGCCGTGCAGGTCCAGGAAGGGCAGGGCCGACTGCAGCGAGGGCAGCAGGACCCCATTTTCTGTCTGCCAACACAAATGGAGGACAGGGGCTGTCAGCAAAGGCTGCTAAAAGAAATAATAATTTTAAAAGGGGCCAAAAGAGCACAGAGCAAAGCAGAGGCACCACCCGCGGCCTTCTCACCCCAAAACAAAGCACAGACGCCACCCGGGGCCTTCTCGCCCCGCCGTCTCCACGGCGACCCGCCCCACCTGGAACTGCTCGATGGCCTTCAGCGGCTCCGTGCAGTTGGTCAGCGTCTCCTTGAGATCCTCGCCGTTGGCCACCCCCAGCTCCTGCAGCCCCGCGTACATGGCAGCCGGCCGCCCAGCCGGCCCCGCTCCCGCCGCGGTCCGTCCGCTCCCGGTCCCCCAGCGCGGCGCGGTCCGACGCTCGCTCCGTCCGTCCGGAACTCGATCCGCCAAACAAACGTTCCGGGGGGCTGAGACCTCGCGGCTGATACCGGGAAGGAAGGGGTGAGATCGGGAAATGCAGCCGACATCACAAAGGGTGATGACTCAGAAGCCGATTATTTAACATTTTTGTCTGGCTGAGCTATTTTGCTCAAGGCTGAAGCACAGCTTCAAGTTCCCGATGTCCTCCTTGTCTCAGGAAAACAACCTTCCTGTGATGGAACTTCTCTTCAAAGATCCGAGTGCCATAAATAAGGAATAAGGACAGCCATCCAAAGGAGGTACAAGTCCTAGACAGCGGCCAACCAGAAGGGAAGAGGTGTCCTTGTACCCACGGATAACCTAAGAGTGGGACACCTCCCCAAACTACCATCAAAGAACACTGAAGGTCCCAAATGAGCTCAGAAGATTCAAATATGTCATGTAACCTTGTATGTATGTAATTCTATGAATATGTAATAGGTAGGAGTGGTTGTGAGAAACAGGGATCTGTTGGAGCACATCCACAGGAGGGCCACAAAAATGCTCTGGGGGATGGAACACCTCCTTCTGAAGCAGAAATTCTTCCTAACATCACCAGTGCAGCTTGAAGCCATTCCCTCTTGCCCTGTCATTACATACGTGTCATGAAAACCTACTGGATTATAAACAGAAGCCAGTGTACAGACTGTGCCCTAGATCTGTGGGAATATCCTACCTCACACCCTGTGCAGAATAAATCAACATCTCCTCCCAAACTCTTGTCTTTTGGCTGTGTTTTCAGAGATTTCCAACAGACAACAAGGGAAAGGGGCCCTTCCACAACCACCATTTGGCCTCCAGAGGCCCAAACTTTCAGGATAGTTGCTACAGAGTGGAATAATAATCCTACTTTTATTCTCCATGAGATCTCCAGCCATGCCCCAGGTTGTTCTCTTCCCTGCCTGGCTGGAATCTCCAGCTGGGTTACTCGGAGATTTTTATGAGTTTTTACACAGACACATCGTACCTCAGGCAACTTATCCAGACATGGCACACAGAAGCAGATTGCAGTACTTTCCCTTGTGGCTGCATAGAAATATTTGCGCATTTTTAGTTCAAAGAAGTTCAAATTCAAGTCATCACAAAAACCCCTCTGGCAACTGCCCAGCAGTTGGCAGAATAGCAACTCTAACTTCGTAAGTTAGAGCCTCCCAGTCCACCTGAAGCAGGGGCAGTAAAAAGGATCCCTTGTCTCAAGGTTGCCTCTTTATCAGTGCCACAGTGTTGGTATGAACTGTCATGAGCAGCCCACAGGCATGAGCCCTCAGACAAATTCCCTGGTGTGAGCCACAAAGCCCCAACAGAACTCTGAATCTGCGGGAAAACAAGGCTTAAACAGCTCTAACACTAAGACACACATCTCCAAATACACCACAGTGGTGCTATTCTTCTGGTTCTGCAGGAAGAGGCCTGACAGTGGAAGCCTCCAGTGGCCACAGGGACAAAAGGTCTGTACCAACTAACAGCCCAGCTTGCTCAAGCCAAAAATCTTTTAGAGCAGCTGCAGCTTTATTACTAGACTCAATCACTAGGAAACAGATCAGAATACTTGAAGGAAATATCCCTCCTGTGGCTATGAGATTTTTCTTCAGAAAGAGATGTGTCTCTGTGACAGGAAAGGAGGAAGAGGGGCACGTTTTGTTAAGTCTAGGGCTGTCCTTCCCATGGAGATGCTGAGAAGGGACATGCAGGCACTGTAGTGATCTCAGCTCAGGTGGACAAACGGCCCGAGCGGCCCCCATAGCAAAGGGCAAAGCACCTAGAGCCTCCTGCACATGGAAACCCAAACACACAGACATCTTCCCAGTATGCCAAAACCACCCCTCACAGACAAAGGCATGTTGCAGGGAGTGCCCCAGATCCACAGTGGAGCCGTGCGCAGCTCTCAGATGAAAAGGAAACCCAGCTATAAGGAGTTTCCTGACTTCTAATTTTGGCAGCTCTCACTAGCACTGCCAGGCACAGAATACCAAAGCGATGAGAGTTTGCCTGCTTTCTGCTTATTAAACAGAGTTCGCCCAACATTTTTGTTTACCTCAACACCATCGCCCAGGGCGGTTTCGAGGTTGCAGCGCTGTCGAGTGAGCGCCGGGATGGCACAAAGCCACGGCTGCACCAACTGCATGGCCGGCCGAAGGACTCGTGGCTCAGCCCATGTGCTTCTCATGGTCCTGAGGCTTGGGGTTGGGCTGAAGCCAGAGACTGGCCCCGGCCCCGCCTTTCTCCTCTTTTTAAAGGCTGCCGAAAGCAGCCGCTGTCAGATGTGGGCTCTGTGCTGCTCCTGTGCTTCCTCTTTCACTGTCTGAAAAAGTATAAAGTGCTCCATGTCTTGGCGAGAGCTCCTTCCTCCCTGGCTGGTGATCGTGGCAGGACTGACAGGCATCGTGCTGCTCTGCTTCTCCACCAAAGATGTGCCCATTGCCCCGCTCAGGACCAAGGTAAGGATGAATGGCTCTGCCAGGGGTGGGCAAACAAGGTCACACAGGGCAACATGCAAAAGATAATGTCCTCAGCTCCAGGGCTGCTTCTTGGGGAGAACCTGCCCGTTGTGCTCCTCCCTGGTGCAAGCTAGGCATTCGAACTACAAACAGGTGTGTTGTTGCTTTTTACATTCATCACACTACTGGGTGACAGTAGCCTGAAACAACTGATTGAGGGATCAGAACAAGTCTGAGGATGGCAGGGCATCCTTCAGCATGCTGTGGCTTTTTCAACCAAAGACAAATCACCCCCTTTGGGCCCAAGAGCCCAGCTGCTCAGGGAAGGAGCAGGCTGACCATCATCCATCCATCAGCAGTGATGTTCGGTGCAGGCTGGGCAGAAGCAGCCCACAGCAGGAGTCATCCCACAGCAGCAAGGAGCCACGGCTTCAGCACAGGGAAAGAGCTGCTTCCTTCTTGAAAACCAGTAGAGCTTTATTTTCTACTTCTCTTCTTCTGTCTCTTACTCTCTTGATTTTAGGCAAAGATTCAGCCTGCTCAATGCAGCAGTTAGATCTGCTCTTGATGCAAAGCTGCTGAGATGAGCTCAGTTGCATGATGTGGTTTAAAAGAAGTAGGTTAACACGCAAGTTCAGAGACACTGCCCTTTCTCATGCTTGTCAAACTGAACTGGATTTTAAAAAATTCCAATTGCTCCAAGCTCTTCCCAGCAGCTCTCTGTCCTTCCCTGACGCTGATCTGTGGCATCAATGCAGTGACCCCTTGCGCTTCCAGCAGCAGCCTCTCATTTTTTGAGGGAGAAAAAAATCCCAGCTTCTCTGCCAAGACCACTCGTTTCCTCTCCTCCTAGTGCAGCTGACACGTCCCTGCCAGAAATATGAGCTGTCACTCATGTGGGAGGATGCCAGCAGGCTTGGGTAGAACTGCGTCCTTCCGCATTCTGCTTGGGCTCTGGCCCCAACACTGAGCCCAGTGAAGCTGGAAGCTCCCAGAAGGGTGCAGGCAGTGCTCAGGGCTGCAGCCAGGCTCCATATTCTGCTAAAACCTTTCTGACAGCACAAACCACTCTGAAGGTTTCCCTTCCCACTCAGTCACAGTTATGAATATTTCTGTGCAAGATGCAGGTAAGACCATACACCTCCCAGATCTCCTGCACTGATTCCCTATGTAGGAGGTGTCCTAGACTGAGGTAGTGAAGTGAAATCCTATGCTAGCACCAAGGCTGTTTTGAGCATGGGCTTCAGGGTACTCCAGCTCAGTCAGTATAGCATCATAGAATATGCTGAGCTGGAACAAACCCACAAGGGTCAGTGAGCCCAACTCCTGGCTCCACACTGGGCTACCCAAACAGACCAGATCCTGTGCTGCAAAGAGACCAAGAAAGCCCTCAGCCTGGCCACAGGGTGACTCCTCCACACTGTGCTCCAAGCATGACAATTCTACCCCTTATGCAGGGTTTGACAGTAAAAGCATGAGTTCTGTTCAGCTTTAGGTGTCACATTTTGAAAAATACTGGGGTGTTCCTCACTCATTTGAGTCACTTCAGCCCCACAAATGCCAGCAAAAAGGGTTTCATGCCTTAATGCTTGGGGGTTTTCTTCTTTTTAATCTCTCAAGTCTTGCTTTGATGTTGAAATGTGATTATCACAGGATGCTGGGAAACCCTCAGCTTTCTATGTAACTATACAAGAGGAGAACATGGCAGAGCACAGTGTGTTGAGAAATCTCATGCTGGCTGTTGCATTTTCTATCGAGACATCATCTTGGTCTCCATGGGACCACTGCATTTAAGAGTGCATGCTGCAACTCCAACAGGCTTGGCACACATCAGAGCAAATCCAGATCACATCTTTCCCTCTCTGCAGTAGGGATGTGAGATTCTCAGCTTCTTCAGAAGCAGTAGCAAGCCACAGCCCTCTGAGTGCTTCATGATAGCCTTCCTCTTTAACAAACCAACCCAAGAGCAATCAGAGTCTCAGAATCAGCTGATAGACTGCATAGATCTCTCTTCCACTGCACTAGAGCCTCTCCTGAGTTCCAGATGGCTCAGCTTGTAATGCAAGCCCTTTGCCTGCTTTCAGGAATAGCTACGGAGCATTCCACTGTAGGAATTACACATCTCTGGGTATTTCTCTACTCCCCCTGCTTCTCATTCAGTAACGCTGCTGGTTCACTGCACATGCACTTCACCTTTTGTCTCCACCTCTTTCTTTGAATGTAAAAAGCTAACTCGAAGAATGCAGTTTAGGCAACCCAGGCTAACACTTAGCAACCCTACAGTAACCAGCATTCAGTGGTATTCATCTAAAATGTTTCTGGGATTTTCCAGTATGGCATTGTTCTGGATGCTGGCCCATCCCGCACCACCCTGTTCATCTACCAGTGGACCACCACCAAGGCAAACAAGACCGGGGTGATCAAAGAATGTAGTTCCTGCACGGTGCAAGGTAAGGTGCCAGATTCATGTTTGCTGGTCTCTGATATTAGTATAGGATGGATAAAAACAGAAAAAAAAAAACTCTACATGGTCCATTACTGCAACTTCCTTGGCTCCTATATCAAGGCAAGGTTGCTGAGCTCCTCACCCAGGGGAGATGTGAGCAGCAATGCAGGCAAGCCTGGCCACAGGCTGACTCCTAGCAACTTCTCCCTGCTCCACACTGTGCTCCAAGCATGACAATTCTACCCTTTATGCAGGGTTTGACAGTAAAAGCATGAGTTCTGTTCAGCTTTAGGTGTCACATTTTGGAAAATACTGGAGCGTTCCTCACTCATTTGAGTCACTTCAGCCCCACAGATGCCATCAAAAGGGTTTCATGCCTTAATGCTTGGGGGTTTTCTTTTTTTTTTTTTAACCTCTCAGTCTTGCTTTGATGTTGAAATGTGATTATCACAGGATGCTGGGAAACCCTGAACTCTCAGTAGCAAGGCAACCAGAGAACAAGCAGGGGATTGATGCTCTTGCAGACTGCTAGCAAAGTAAGCCACCTACAAATAATACAACAAGGTTCCCTGAAACCTTGTGTATCCTTTGATTGCTGCCACAGTCACAGTCTGGGTTAAAAACAAAAAAAAAGCAGCTTAGCTCAGTGTTCAAAGACTTATTTGAAACTGCTGTAACTGCTGTAAGTTGTCAGCAGCAGGAAGAGACCAAGGCAAGTCTCCTTCCCAGAAGAGAGAGGCAGTCCTCAGTCTGCATGGCCATAGGCAATAGCAGCTCAGCTCCATGCAGGGCCCAAGAGAGCAAAGCTGATGGGAGAGGGACACGCAGCCAGCAAGGCAAGAGGGGCAGAGGATGGGGAAGCAAGGCTCTTGGCTCTTTCTGGGTAGTAGTTCAAAACCTACACTTAAAACCACATTGAACTGTGCTGGTAAGATGAGTCAGGCTTGCACGCAGCTTCCCTCTGCACAGCACCAACTTCCTCTAGAGCAGAGGTGCCCTGCTTGTAGGCTCAGGGTTCAGAAACCACCTCCACCAACACAGGAGGAAGTAGCTGGAGGAAGGATCTGGCACATCAGTTTCAGAGCTGTCTGCATGGCCTTTTGCTCATCATTTACAGTGGTTAAAGCCACACTTTTTCCCCTCTGTGGGCTGAGACAGCTTCAGCTGTTGCAGCAGCCATGCATCTGATTCACAGTCACTCACAAGAAATCTTAGGAGCATAGCTGGGGTTAGGTTAATGCAAACTGGCATTCACATGTTTACCATTTTGCTCCCAGAAAAGCAAGATGGAAGAACAGGAAGAACTCCTTCGTTCCACCTGTGAAGTGTCCTGTCTTCATGCATGTCCTGGAGGCTCTCTAATAACAGCTCTCACTTCTCCCATACATTCCCATAGAAAATTCCATTCTTTCCCCTGATCCTCAGGTCCAGAAATCCTGAACTACTCAGATTCTCCTCAGAAAGTAGGAGAAAGCTTGGATACATGTTTGAACTGGGCCCAGAGCAAGATCCCGGCAGAGCAGCACAGCCAGACTCCCCTGTCCCTGGGAGCAACCACCAGCATAAGGCAGCTGAAGTGAGTGCATGTTGCAAACCCACACCCAGAGATCAGCACACATCATGCAGATCATTCTGTAAACAAATCTCACCCTGTTTGCTCTACTGTGTTTCATCCCCAATCTGCTGGTCAGGTAAACCTTCTTCAGCTCCCCATGCAGTCAAGGGGAGCATGGTATGGCTATGACCACACCACATCCCCCAAAGCAGCTATGAAGATGAGTCTTGCTACTGGTCACTTTTGTAATGAGGGCCAGGGAAAACATCTATCAGTCTGGAAACTGTTTTCAGTTTACATGACAAGCAACATGAGGCTGCAAAGGTGTTTCTTGTCAGGTTGGGAGCAGTGGTGGGAAGATCCACTTTATGATACATACTTTTGTGAAAACTGCTCTCAGTCACCTCATTACTGGGAACTACCTCCTTTCAGACACTGGGTGAGAGTAAGACCTAGAGGGAGAAAGTCAGTGGGGCAAGGCCACAGCATCCTTCAGTGGCAGAGGGTACTAAACTCCCAAATTTCTGAATGGTGGCACAGCTGATCAAATCATATCTCCATCTGTATTGTGCAGGCTGTTCTTGCCACCAGTGCTGTGCAAGGGGAGAGGGAAGCAGCAGCAGAATTGTGTGTCTCACCACGCTACTACCCAAAATGGGGAGAACTGCACATTTTCTACAAATGTGCCCACCATGGACTGCCCCTGGCAAAGCACAATAAACATGCCCTCTTTTTCTTTTCTATCTAGCCTCAGCCATCCCGCCCTCTCTGATGATCTCCTTGCAGCCCTGACTGCGGCCCTGAAGTCATCCCCCTTTGACTTTCAGGGGGTACAAATCTTGCCCAGTTCAGATGAGGAAGCATTCAACTGGGTTGGTGTTAACTACATTCTGGAGAACTTCTTCAAGGTAAAGAATTTTTAGAGGAGGCAGGTTATATCCCACACCAGCTGGCTAAGGAACATGATGTGATATGGTTAAAAATGAGTTGAAGGACCAAATATAACATGCTCGTGTAGCTGCCCTAATTTTCTGGACAGCACATCAAGGATGCTTGCATTGATAACTTTAAACAGAGCCTGGTCCTCACTCCCCTGATCAGGTCCCTACAGTCCTAGCTAAAAGCAACTTCCAAATGCATTGCTGCTGCCTGCAGGGTGTTCTGCAATTGTCACTGGAGTCCAGCTGTCTACAGGCAACAACCTGTGAACAGCAAAGCAAGGAAAAAGCCCATAGATGTTCCTCTCATTCTGATGCTAGCAAGAGTATAGCTGGGTGTCCCATGCTGTAGGCCTGGTCTGCATTCAGAAGGTACTAACTGAAAAACAGCAATAAAGAAGGATATTTAATGTTCCTTGCTCACTCCATACATTCTCAATCTGCTGCACCTCAGGAAGGTTTCAAAGTGCAAAAGAAAAGCAGGCTAGATAGCAGTAACTGAGTTACCCCACAGCAGGGAAGAAAAAGGCAGGTCTGATAAATTGCAGCAAGCATGCACCAGCTAGGGAATTGCTAATCCTGCTGGCAGCAAGGCAGACTCCCCAAGCCAGTGACAGAGTGCTCGTGTCTACAGTCAGTGTAAGCTTTCCTGTCCATTTCGCTCACTTCAGCACTGGCAAAATGAGTTCTGTGGAAGATGAAACCATAGGGTTCTTCTGATGGGAGAGTGCTTCAGCATCAAGGCAGCTCTTGAAGTCCATATCTGCCCACCTGGAGACCTCCCTCTCACTCTCTTCAACTATCTTCTCCCCTGCTCACACCATTGCTGAGGTCAGCTACCCCGGGTGGTGAGCCTTGTTTGCTCTCACTCTGGGGAGCTCTGTGCAGATGGCAGCCACTGTTCCCCCCAAAGCCAGCAGTTTAGAATCCCCGTGTCCTGTGGGGGGAAAGAAACAGGTGGGCTGTACTGCACCAGAAGTTGTTTTCTCTGTGCATTAATGTTTGCATCTGACTAAAACCCAGACGTAGCAAGGCTTAAGAACTACTTCTCTGTTTCTTTTTGGGTCAGTACGACTGGCGAGGACAAATGGTCCCATCCGAAAATGGGATGGCAGGAGTCCTGTCCATAGGAGGAACCTCAACACAGCTCACTTCCAAGGTAGAAGGGAACCAGATACCCAAGGAGGGAGTGAAGCTGCAGCTGTTTGGGCAGACACACACAGTGTACACCCACCACTGTCCCTGCCACGGCACAGACCAGCTCCGCAGCAGGCTGCTCTCCATGCTCATACAAGTGAGTATCTGCCAAAAGGGCTCTTGGAAGGTTCCAAGATATTATGTCAGTCCTTTGCACTGAATGACAGTTGCATGAGGTATAGCTGCTTATAGGCAAAATGTCAGTATGTGTCTTTAGCAGAGGGTGTTCACATATATCTAAAAAAAAGCCCGGGGCATTTGTCAAACATGCTCTCGATGTCTGAATCAATGCCCTCCAAGCAGACATAAAAGCACCTGTTCCTGGGTTTCTTACTGACAGGATCTTTGGCTCGCTACTTAATACAGTGGAGCACAAAGTCCCTCTCCAGAGGTGCTAAAATCATACTCGAGGTAGAGACCTGGATATCCTGCAGAGACCTGCTACCCACAGTTATGCTGGGGAATTCCTAGAAATGAAGAACACTCATTCTCAAAGGGCTTCTTCAGCCCCACACAGCTTTAGTGGGCAAGCAGCCAACTGAGAGGGGGCTGGGCACCTGCATGCCACCCAGGTCATGCTTACTAATGGAGAGCATGGGGGCTGAAGTATCAAAAACAGTGAATTACCCATGCCTGGATGGCTGCCTAATGTAATCAGGATCACCTTGTGTTTCAGTGATCAGACTTGTGAACATGGGCAAAACAGGAAGCGCTTGGAAAGGAGGCCAGAACAGCCTTTCACTAGAAAGAGTATCTTAATTTACTGAGCAGGTAGGGCCATCATTCCCACAAGCCAAGACTCCTCAGCCTCCCACAGGTGATCCAGCTGCTGCAGCTCGCTCTGAACTCAGCAGGAGCTGGGACCCTGCTGCATCAGTCTGGGTCTTGCAGTTCAGTGGCTGAGACAAGGTTTGACAAACCTTTTGCAGCATGCCCACTCAATTACAACATGGTGTTATTCAAACACGGTGTTAGAAAAAACAGCTCTTCCTCATCATGTGCATTTTATCTACAAAGCCTTGGGATGCCAACCTCCTCTCTCACTACCACTGCCCTTGTTTTATTCTCTCCCTAGGAACAAGGAAGTGCTAAAACTGTGCCTAACCCCTGCTGGCCCCTCAGCTACTCCCAAGAAGTGCAGTGGAAGTCGGTGCACACAGGGCCTTGTACTGTCAGCGATGACACGCTGGATGTCCCCAATCCTGACCAGGTTTTCAACATCACCGGCACCAGCAATCCCTCTGCCTGCGTGAGACTTGTGCAAAGACTGCTCAACTCCTCCTCTTCCTGCAGCTTCCTCAATAGTTTCCCCAAAAGTGCTGCCAAGCCCCTCCAAACCAGGTTTCTGGTGGGTTCTCATTTATTCTGGGGTAGCCAATTGGGAATACAAGAAATGGGACCAGTTCATTCATTAATAAACACAGAGGGAACAGTCACAGAATCGTCTACTAGGCAAGTGGGCCAGTGCTCTGCTTAGTGCCACACAAGCTCTCTTGTCCTCTCCCCATCACTGGGAACAGATGTTCAGTTAAGAACCAGAGGCTTCCCACCAACAGCAATGAGAAAACCCTTTCATTCCATGTTCCAGCAATGTCTGCTTGTCAGACTGACTCTTCACTGAGCCATAAAGGAGCTCACATGATCCATAAGGGATTGGGCAAGGTGGGAGCTACACTGAGCAGGATCTCCTATACCAAGTCCTTGGTGAAACAAAAGATGCACTCCCACTTTGAGCAGACATCAGGATGCTCCACCATCCACATGTTTGTATCAGAAACCTTGGATCTATCATTAGAATGTTAAGGCAGGACCAGTGCAAGATCCTAAAGACAGTGAATTTCAGAGAAGGCATCCAGAGGGAGGACATGACAATTGTTTTTGCTGCCATTGTAGGTGATTTCTGAGGCCGTGGACTTCCTGAAGAAAACCGCATCCTCTCCTGACTTGGGTCAGGCAGTCAACAAGCTTTGTGAGATGCCTGTTAAAGAGGTAAATGGAATAATTTATTGTACAGGGATAGTGGGAAGCCAGGAACCTTTTGGAAAAGCCCACATGGGTCAAAACTAACAGAGTTGTAAGTCACAGGCTTATTTTCCTTTTTTTCCAATCTCAGCTGCTACCCTTGGTACACTTACATTTAATCACATTAGAGGCCACAAATACCTTATACTGCACATAAAGGAGTAAGCAGGAAGCCTGTCTACTCACTCCTGCACATCACTTTGATCTTCCTGTTATCCTCTGTTCTTTCAGCGTAAGGAACACATCTGCTCAGACTCCAGGGACTATCCCACTTCATCTGGGCTCATGCTCGAGCCACAGGGTCTCCAGAAGTTCTTCCTCAGCTGGGGTGCCTTCATTCGAAGCATACAACAACCAGCCATCCTTTCTGTACTAACATCTAAACTAGCCAGTTCTTACAGGGTTTGCTAATGGGGTAGCAAAGTCCCATTAGTAGTTCCCTAAAGCTTTCTCTTCTGTTTAGAAGGGAAAGGCCTAGTTAGTGATCCTGCTGAGAGAAAGGCTGAAGCATTAGCTCAGCCTAAGCACAGAGCAGAAAGTCACATCAAGCAGTTGACCTGTAATGCAGCTGTAGGAGACCTGACTGCCAGTTCTGAAACTCTTTAAAAATGCCAGGTCCCTTAGGAGATTGGGAAAAAGGCACTGAGAGGTGGCACTGGTCTCCAGACCACAGCCCAGTGTGATAGGACATGACTGAAACCCCCTCCTCCAGTCAGTCCCAGACAGAAAGGGAGCATTTTTAACATACCTGAAATTTAACTACTGCATATTTACTTTTTTTCCCCCTCCTTTCGTTCTTCCTTTGGAAACAACACCAGCTAGTCAAGGAGACCCAGACAAGCCTGGATGCACTTGCTGATTACTGTACTGTATCTGCCTTCATCTTTCATCTCAGTACAAAGGGATATGTTTTCGACTTCAATCAGTCTGTTGAGGCTGCATTCCAGGTCAGTTATCTACTGTGTGGTACGTCCAATTACAAGGGTGAGATGATTTCAATAAAGCCAGACTGTTGCCAGTGTTACAAGACCTAGCCAACAAGGTTTCTCCAAAAAGGTATTTTTGCAAAATCAATTCACATTTGTTCTAAGTAAGAAAAAGAATGTCAGAGAGCTAGGGATTCCACTCATGAAAAATAGATGGGTCAAAACCTTATTCAAACCAATATTATCTTTAAGAATCCATATCCAAGAAGCAAGTGAAGGAAGATTGCTTTGTCATCACTTAGGGCTACAGACAAAGCTTGGATAATATTTCCTAAGCCAAAAGATTCTGCCTTACATCTGCAATCACCTTTAAATCAGTTATGCTTTACAGCTGGTGAAGGCAGCTGCTCCAGGATCTGGAGCTCCTTAGGAAAGCAGGATTTGATTCAGGTCCTCACACTCACAAAATAAAAGCTTACTCTTAAATTTCTCACCTCATTAATAGAAGTGTGACTCCCCTCATGCATGAGCAAGGCAGTACCAATAATAGCAGTTCAGCCACATAGCAATCACCAGCCAAAAGCAAGGTAATAGGTTAGGTCCAGAGTCCATCCAAACAAACTCAAACTGAAAAGTCAGAAACAAGTGCCCTACAACATCAGCCTGAGGTTCATTCAGCCAACAGGGCCACAAATAAAGCTATTTGCAACAGAGATCCACCAGGGAAAATCAGGCAGAGAGCAGGAATAAAAACAGCACGCAGATACACCTCAGCTCAGAAAAGAAAGAGCTGCTCAGGGCAGAGCTTAAATGGAGTTCCAAGGGCAGTGAGCAGGGGGGGCAGTGTGTGAGTGGTGAGTGGAAATCTCAGGTGAAGCTGTTTGGGGCAATTAAGGTGTAGCAGTGCACTCAGAGCCCTAAGAGAGGAAGAGCTGCTCATTTCAAGCCTAATCCATTCGTCGGTCTCAGTAAAAGCATGCAAGGTCTTAGGCCTGTTCACAGAAGCACAGCTGTTCTACTCAGTTTTTCTTCTGATCTCTTCTCCTTTTCCTGTCAATAGACTGGTGACACATCATCTGTCTGGACTCTTGGATACCTGCTGAATCTGACCAGCAACATTCCCCAGGACAGCCCAAGCTTCCTCAAGGGCATTGACCCAGGTGTCTGGTCTTTGCTCCTCATCCTCTTTGTGGTGCTGCTCACTGGCTCATTCATGCGCATCTCATACCGAGTGATGGTCAAGGAGAACAACTTCAGTGACAGGAACAGCAGTGTTTTTGAGGACAACTGACTTATTCCAGGACTAGATTCTCTTGCCAGAGTATCTACAGAAATCACACAGGTGAAAATCCCTGGAGGATGCAGGTGGTTTTCCTGCAGGACTGGAGAGTCTCAGTACCTTGTTTCAGCTTGCAACCATTTGCACTACTGTACACTGAGAAAAGAGATTCTGCCATGCAGGAAGCCTGAGGTTCACAGTGGATGACAAGCCATACGTTCTCCAAATGAGACCAGCTTGCACAGATCTTGCTTGGGCTGTAACTGCAATTACTTGTGTCAACTTAATGAAAACATTCCCTTGAGGAGGAGGCGGGCCAGGAGCACTGTTGTAAAGTTAATATTGAATAATCCTGTCTAATTAGGAAAAGTTATATTTAAGAAGGCACTCTGTCTTCTTCTTTGCCCACAAGAGGGAAGATGCCTGCAACATACCACTAAAGGAGACTGGAACAGCTTTAAAATACAATCAGAATACAGGTGCTAACTTGCTTGTACTCTCCAAGGAAGAAAACTTGTATTTTCTTCCTGCCACCACTCACCTGTCCTTCCATCTCGGTGACAGTATCCATGTATCCCACCCAGTGAATGCTCCTGCTGGCTGAATCCTTCAAAAGCAACAAGTTTTGGTCTTGCTCTGTACAAAACATACAGAACATCAAAGGAGAAACCAAGGGCACAGACACACAGTTGAGCTCCTGTCTCTCAGCTGAGTCATGCTAACTCAGTGTTAAAACTGTCAATTTAAACACTTTAACCAGGATTTATATTAAGATATTTTATCTCACACTTAAAATTGGGTGCATGATGGCAGCTCACTCATTTGCACTGAATTGCTTGTCTCCCTGCCTCTGGAATGTGACATCTAACACTGTCCTTCAGGCAAGAACAGACTTAGGAACAGCAGCTTTCCCAGTTGTCAGCCCAACGACTTTCATGTCAGACTGTGACCAAATCGACTTTACAGTCCAACTTTCGGGATTCCTCTGGGACTTGGCAGCCATTCCAGCTTCTCTGGTCTGTTCTGTTCTTCTAACAGGAACTGCTGTACAATTCTCCACGTTGTTGTGAAGAAAATGGATGGATTCAGACAAATGCTGACCTTTGACTAAAGCACTTTGAGTTCACCTCTAAGAATGCTTCAGAGACTTAAACACACAAGTTGTTTAAAGCCCAAGGCACAGGTGCCTTTAACTCACTGCAGACCACTTTAAACAGAAATTTAAATGCTCACAGATGCAATGATTTGCCTTGCAGGATATTTAAAGCTACCATGGCACTCAAATCCTTTCAAACCTGGTTATTAATCCCTTGTGTTCCTAATTCACATATAGGACAACCCACCCCCACCTATTAATATTGGTGTGTTCATAAATTTTCAGGCCAACTAATGAAGGTCTGGAACCTGTCAGTCAAGTTTGGAGGGGTGTGGAAACAGACTGAAACAAGCTTCATATTCATTTCTTTGAGTTGCAGGTTAGATATTTTTAATTATATCATGTTATTAAAGATGTTTGAATAGACTGTCTGTGTTATTCTTGGCAAGAGATCAAAGCAGGGGTTTTATTGTGAATACAAACTGTTTCAGAGGAGAGGATGGGGGATGCTGACTTTGCCTCTGTTTAAGGAGTTGTTACGCCGTGTACTTCTGGGGTACACAATGAGAACCCCTGAAGGCACTTTCTTCCCAGTGGCAGGGAGGCAGAAAATGACTTTAGATAACTTGGCTGCTGGTATTTAGTTGATGAGAGACACGTCAACATCTTTGATGTGTTCTTTGCTCAAACCATCTGAAGAAGGAAGAGGAGGGATTCAGACAAGCCTGCACAGAAGAAAAACTGAGGTTATCAGGGTGTCAGCAGCACAGGGGAAATCCACAAGACTTCAATCCTCCTGCTTCTGAAAATGCAATCAGAAAACAGCTACCACAAACTGGTGGTAGCTATAGTCTCTCCTTTGCCACCACACTTCCTCCAAATACAGCCACTGCTGTCTTCAGCTGCAGGTTGATGGCTTGTATATTGTGGTACCAGATGAGAATAGACAAATTTGTTCTCCTACAGTGACTGTGCTGCCCACCCCTACAGGCAGCCCCAGCAGCCAGGGTAAACCAGGCTTCAAATGGGCAGTAGTAAAAGTGCTATCCAGCAGAAATAAACAATTACAGGTGTATTCATTAGACACAGCTAAAATGGTTTTTTAAAATCCCTGAAGTGTGTTTTCAGCCATAAAAATAAATTAAAAAAAAGGAAAATTGGGAACTTACATGAAGAAAGGAAGCCAACCAAGGTAACCTCCTTTCTACCAACTTCCTACAGAAACAGCTCTGTCATTTCAACACCTCGTAAACGTGCGGAACTAATCCCCAGATTACCCTGACAGCAGAAATCTACTTAAAAAGAGATTCTAGATTACCTCACTTACTTTCAAACAAAGATACTTGCAGCCTTTGGTTACAGTGCAATAGTTAATTGTGGAAATGATTAATAATGAGGATTTTTAATCTGTGTGTAAATTTCTTATGCATAGCTCCCTCCCTTCTCACTATGGGCTGAGCCATGGGAGAGCTCTTCTGGCAGGTAACGTCTTCTTACATGTCAATTCACTTATGCTGCTGTCAGCAAGTATCCATAAGAAAGAAATCCAAAGCTTCAGAAACACAATAGGTTAGCTGACCTGCCACTGGCAGAGTAGCTTAAATTTCATGTCAGCATGTTTTTAGGAGTATATTAGTCCCTTGTCTTTCTTCCAGTTTATTGTATTTCCAAAGTATCATGGAATCCCAGCCAATACATCTCATCCAGACTGTACCAATGAACTACCACACCGATTGAGATAAATAATGGTTCAGTGCCTGCCGTGCAGTTCTGCAGTATCATGTCTAGCAGAACAGGAACAGAGTTGCTCCCTTTTTCCTGTTCTGAGGCACCCAGGCTCCCTGGAGTTGTGGGAGAAGGACATAAGGTGAGCCCTAACATCTTTACTATGAGAGTGGTGAGGTGCTGGAACAGCTGCCCAGAGAGGCTGTGGGTGCCCCGTCCATCCCTGGAGGTGTTCAAGGCCAGGTTGGATGGGGCCCTGGGCAGCCTGGGCTGGTGTGAAATGTGGAGGTTGGTGGCCTTGCGTGCGGCAGGGGGTTGGAGCTTCGTGATCCTTGAGGTCCCTTCCAACCCTGGCCGTTCTGTGATTCTGTGATTTTAAATTGTGTATACCATGCCTATCATCATATATCAGATTATCTTCCAGCAAAGCAGAAAGCCATATGATGTTTATGTCCTACCTCATGGACTAACACTCCTACTTCAAGAGCTAATTCAGAACACACTGAAGTAGATGGAAATGCTATTAGTAGAACAAGTCCAAATGAAAATTGGGATCAGCAAAGCACAGATTTTTGCCACAGCTATCTTAAAATAAGTCTTTCTATAACACCATCAAATCCAGGCAAGTAGATGCCCGAATTAAAGTGTTCTGAGGTTTTAGAAGAGTAGCATAACTAGTCACTCCCACGTACCAGTACAAAGTGGAGTCCACGAAAATGAAAAGCCTTTGACCTGCTTTCCACTATGCACTCCGTGAGATATAGAGTCTCCTTGCGGTAGGCTGCTCTTAAATAAGCGCTGCGAGCATAAATTCTCGTTCTCCCGAGTTGCAATGACGGGGATTAGTCACAAGAGGGAGGCTGGCGGGGCAGCGCCTTCAAGCTCAGCAGATCCATAACCCGGTAGCTGCAGATCAGACCCATTAGCAAGCAGGCTCGTCCGGAAACTTGATGAGCAGGCTCCTGATGTGGATAGAGATAAAAGACATGCTGCACTGTGGAAGTTCTCTACATGTGGGAGGCAAAAGCAGCTCTAATCAGTGATATAAGAAACAGCAGCATTAGTGGAAAAAGATTTCCATGCAAGAGAGATGAGGCAATAGCATGGTGTACATCAAGGGTCTTTTAGCGATATGGGGAATGAATAACCCCTAATAAGAAGAGGACTGCACTGGGAATGGAGGAGAGGAGACGGGAGAGAGATGGAGGAATGATAACATCAACTTTTGTGTGAAGGAAGATTTATTTTTGGTCACAGCAGGGGGTGTCACCATATGCCCACCTCATGACTGAGTTAGTCACTGCTCCTCAGTGCTAATTCTCCAGAGGAGCATATCTGCTGAGTGAAAGGTGATACTTACAGTGCTTATCTATGGGCACTGTACTGCAGTGGAACTGAATGAGGAAAACACAGAAACAGCGTCCAAAGTTCACTCATTTAAAGCATGAGGGAGATGTAAACAGCCAGTTAATATCGATCCTTATGACAAGTAAAGGCTGCTTCAGCATTACATTCATTTTCATGGTAATCACTGACAATGCTGAAGACCTCTTGAGTACAAGCTTAAAGTAACAAGTGCACAGCATCCCTCTGAATTGAGGAGCTCAGCAGAAACCATGAAGGCAAATGGAAGGAGATCTTCCACAGCTTGCTGTTAGACCATGGGACTCCACATGACAGGTGTCGGTGTTTATGTCAAAGTTTTATATAGCTGCAAAAGGTGATTAGATAAATTTATATGAAAACAGTCTACCAAAGATATTAAACAAAAAGATGCTTGCTTATGGCTGAAAGAATTGCAAGAACCACCTCCCATAACCAAATATGTTTGCCCTGCTGCTCTCTGGCTGCTGGATCATTAGAGACAAGATACTGGCCTGGACAGACTTGCTGCTTGATTCCAACCAGCTGTTCCTCTTTCCTGGTTACAGCTGAAACAGAGATGATTTTCTTCATAGTGTCTGGTATGATGCTATGCTTTTGCCTACGGAGAAAAACATTGCTAAGAACAAACTGACAATTTAGTTTTTGCTGAGCAGCACTGTACAGAGCCAAAGACATTTCAATTTTTCAGCTTCTCACACTGTCCTGCCAGCAAGAGGGCTGGGGGGGGGCACAAGGAATTGGGAGGGGGCAGAACCAGGACAGCTGACCTCAACTGGCCAAAGAGATATTCCATAGCACGTGACATCACGTGAGGAAACTCAGGTTGGGGGGAGTTGGCCTGGGGGCTGCTGCAGCAGGTGGTGAGCAGCTGGTTGTGCATCACTTGTTTTGTATATATGTATGTAATTATTATCATTACAGTCGTATCTCTCTCTTCCTTTTCTGTCCTAGCAAATAGTTTTTACCTCAACCTACAAGTTCTACCTTTTCCCTTCCGACTCTCTCCCCCATCCCACTGGTGAGCAGAAGGCTGCATGGTGTTCAGCTGCTGGTGCTGTTAAACCTCTCAAGCAGGAATCCTGCAGCTGTACCTCTCACTCAGCAGCCTCTGGATGTAGCCTCCCACCTGCAATATCTGCTTCATTGGAAGATCTGCGTGAGGCAGGATCTCTCAGGAACAGTAATTCATTGAAAATAAAGTACTGTTTATCCTTAGAAATGAAAAATCAGAACAACTGGAATTTAGAAATGAAAAATCAGAACAACTGGAATGACCAGGTGTGCTCCTACCCTTGCCATACGTCGGTTATACCATAAACCTGGAATGACACCACTGACAGCTTTGCAATTTGAGAAGCAGGCTTTCACCCACATTCATTCTGCAGTGTCTCTCTCTGGAACTCAGAGCTTCACATTTGTACCTATTTAAGCAGAATTAGTTCCATGATTTGTTTGTGTTCCCACCAGCTCCACCCCAGATCCAAGGCTCAGTTCAGACAAGGACACTATTTCAAAGACACAAACTGCTGCCTTGCTGGTAAGGAATCAAGAATTACGGTCCCCATAGCACACAAACAACAGTGCTTCTGTAAAAGGAGAAGGCAGCACTCAAAAATTACTTCTTTTCGAGGTATTTCTCTCAAACCAAATGTATTCACAGTAAAATTTGCTTCCATACTGAAAGCAGTAAAGACAGTCCATAAAAACATTTACAATAAAAAGTAAAAAAACAAAACAACCCTAAAATAGATTTTTAAAAAATAGAAATGCAACTTTCAGCTTAGTTTTAACTTAACTGCTATGTCTTCCTCTGGATTAAACCCAGGACTTTGGCCTGGCAATAGTGGCCTCTAATGTTTTTTAGCATCCCTGTTTTAGTCATTAATTCATACAGCAAACCTCACTGATGGGAAATTTGGAAGCATCTAAATGAGGTGAAGTCTCCTTGCTTGTCACTTGCAGCAAGTTTCGATGAGAGCTTCCAAAGAAATCAAATCCCAGTTAAACCAGATGTCTTCAATAAAAGACACAATGTGGGAGACACATTTCTGCCCCAATTGGTCAAACTGTTCCTTTCCATGCTATTCCTATTACTTTCCAATGTTCCTGCTTCCCTGCCTTGGGAATCTGCAGCAGCTCCTCTGCGCAGACTGTCCACTAAACCAAGAACATTTAGGAATGCACTTCAGCATTTTGTTCATGCAGGGCCATAGAATTTACGTTTTCTTTCTCCCAGGACTTGCAGAATTGTCAGCCTAGTACAGATGGTTTGCCTTTGAAGGCACTCTTCATGCGAGACAAGGTTCTGGCAGAAAGCAGCCTTGCTACTTGCCAGCTCACCTTCTGGTAGCAATAATTGCTGGGCTGCCAGAGCATTTGAAGTCACAGGGCTAAAATGGTCTGCAGCTCCAGCAGCGCTCCGTAGAGATTCCTGGCAGTTTGGCCGTGTTCCTTCTCAGAGACAGCTTAGAAAAAATGGTATTTTACTTTAAGTTAAAAAATGCGAAAGTATTTAAAATAGAATTGTCATTTCCTGTGGATCTGCATGTAGCTAGGTACAGAAGTACTGGCTGAGTAGAATATAAATAGCAAAAATAAATGTTGTCTGAACAGTGTGAAAGGCTTCCTAATCTACATAGATCTTCAGGTGGCTGAATCTCCCAGGGAAACCTCCAAAGATTTCATCACAGGAGCAAAACTGTAGCTACCCCATGGGCCATTATCACCTGCTCTACTGGGCGTGACCATGCTTGCGTGTTGGGGATGGGTATCCAAAGTCTTAACTGTGCAGAGTAAATCCACTTCCTGGTTGCCATCGTGAATGCTGGGGGCGGCCACCATTTCTCACTCTACGCACTGCTGAACAGCTTCCCAAACACTGAAGGCAGAGAGAGCTGAACCACAAGCATAAGCTGGAAAAGGCATAGGCTACAGAGGCTCATAATTTCTACTCAAGAAAGGAAATAGACCTTTGCCACTAATGCACAGCCCTCTGCCTCCTGACTGAAAAAAAAAAAGCCCTCTGTCTGCAGGAAATGCAGCAGCAGGTGTACCAGCAAACCTCCTCCCAGCCCTGCAGTGGCTCCTCTCAGTCTGCTTTTACGCAGAGTTTTCTGTGCTTTATGCACACAGAAGCTTGCTAATGCTGTTCTGAGCAGGCCTTGATGATAATTTAATTTGTGCTGAATATACTTTCCTAGACAGCAGAACACTGCAAGTAGCAAAGCACAGGCAAGATTAAACTCCATTCTATCTTTTTAATCAGAAAGAATACAGGATTCATTTTTTATCTTACTCTGAAGATATGACATGACATCCTGGAGGAAAAGCTGTCTTTACTGATTACTGCACAGCTGCATGAAATCTTGAGCAAGTCTGGTCCAGATTGATCCCAGCTGCCTTTGATACTTGTGAAAGATAGAGACATTTTGGATTTCGTTACCTCATATACCTTTATGTGCAAGAGAAAGATGTAGTTAGAGTGCTCCTCAGAGCTAGAGTGAGCTGAGCCAACCCCTTCCACTGACTCTGGCATGAATGCAGCCCAGAGTTTACAATCTAATTCAATGTCATGCCTATAATCATGTGGGATAAATCTGGACCCTAATGCCTTTGCATTACTCAGCTATCTTGCAGTGAACTGCATAAGCCTCCTACCTTCAGGCTCAGAACGTGGAGGACGAGCAGGATGTGCATCTTCCTAGTCCTGTCTGGGCACCTCTGTGCTCTGCACAGGGCTCTCCCAGGGCCTCCGGGGGCTGCCGGGGCAGCTCTCAGGTTCCTCCAGATGCTCTGAGGCTTTTCCCAGGTTCTCCAGGGTTGTCCAGGTGCCTCTGGGGCCGCTCCAAATGCTCCTGGGTTCTTTCCAGCATTTCTGCAGGTACGTGTGGTTTACATGCCAAAAGTCTCATTCACCCACACCCTTGCATTAAGCCAACAACCAGAGGCTATTTTATCTCCTGCAAAAGCCTTCATGATATTCTTCATCTCCTGCTTACCTCCTCACCTGACCCCATCTCAGAAACAGTTGGGTTATTGTTATCCAAGCATAGATCCTGATACAGATATAAGTCATAATGCGGCTGTGTGTTACATGAGTGCCTGAACGGCACATTGAGTGCCAGCCTGGCGTGTTCTGTTTGTGTACAGAGAATTGAGGTCATCTGCTGCTTTCGCCTCAGTCCACCCCCACATCAAGGCAACACTTTGCGACTGGCAGGGCTTGGGGAGCACAATTAGGAGCTGCTTTCAAGTCCTGGCTCCATTATGGAACAAGAAGCACTAGGAGCTACAGACCTCACTGGCATCCTAATGAAGGCGTGTAATCATAAGAAGGCCCTGCTTAAAACAGCAGCCACAGCAGGCCCTGCGACCAGCAGATGAGCAGTCTGTGCAGGAATGTGCAAATGAAGGCGGGTAATAAGTGCCAGTGCTGCAAAATGAGACAGGGCAAAGGCAGGCCAGGAGGAATTGATGCAGCTGGGGCTGCCGGGCTGCCTCATGACAGGGCTGGAGCAGCGGGAGCTCAGGATGAAGGCATCGCCCTGCACAGCTCTGCCCCAGCTGCCATTCCAGCTCCGACCCAGGCAAAGCCCCAGTCAGCCCCATACATCCACCTGTGCACGCGCCCTAACACGGGATAACGAACCCAACAGGGCACTGCTGCTTATCGGCCCTGCCGCGGCACCGACCCACACAGCTGAAGGCAACGGCCACCGCGGGCAGGGCGGCGAGGCGGACACCCGCGCCCCAACCGACGCCCGGCGTGAGGCGCCGTTGCCATGAGAACGGCCGCGCCGCCCGCCGCCTCAGGCGGCTGCGCGCCAGAAAGTGCTAGAAAGGCGCTGCGGCCCGCGCATGCGCAGAGCGCCTCCCTGCCCCCACAGCGCTGCTGCGGCAGCCCGGGGCCGGAGGAGGCGGCGGGTTGATGTGGAGGCGCCCCTTTATGTGGGGCGGAAGGAGAAGTAAGGGGCGCTCAGGGCCCTCGGGGGGAGCGGCCTGGAGAAGTTTCCACGGAACCTCTCCCCACCCGGCTGCGAGGCGGAGCTGCCGCCCACGCTGCGCAAAGTGCGCACACGGCTTCGGGAATACGCGGCCGCACCGGCCACCGCCCCGAGCGTGCTGCGGAGTCATTGCGACGGTTACTAGGACACTTCGTTTTCATCCAATCGAATGACGTTAGCTCATCCCTGAGGCCCGCACCAATCACGCCCGACATCAATCATTCAATTCAGCCAATGAGGAACGCCCTCAGCAAGTAGGGCGGGCGCGTGTGAGTCAGGGTTGCCTGACAGTAAAATCAACAGACAAATGGGCGGAGCCAACAGAAACCCATATTTGAGTGGCAGCGCCCGGACCAATCAGAACCCCTTATTTTTAGAGCCTCGTTACGAGTACCCAATGCGCTGCCGCGGATGGCCGCCTGGGCGAGGAGAAGAAGGCTGCGCGCGCATTCCGCTGCTATATAAGGGCTGGCGGTCGCCTAACGCCGTCAGTTGGGGGGAAGAGTGGTATTGGCTGGGGAGTTGCTGCGCTGAAGCCATCATGAGGGAGATCGTGCACCTGCAGGCCGGGCAGTGCGGCAACCAGATCGGGGCCAAGGTGCGGGCGGGGGGGGCAGCGCGGGGGCAGGGGAGCGGCCGGCCGGCCGGCCGGCGGGGGGCCGAGCGCGCCGGCGCTGACGGGGTTTTGTCCGGCAGTTCTGGGAGGTGATCAGCGACGAGCATGGCATCGACCCGACGGGCACGTACCATGGGGACAGCGACCTGCAGCTGGAGCGCATCAACGTGTACTACAACGAGGCCACAGGTACGGCCCCGCGCGGCCCCCGCCCGGCCCCCGCCCCGCCCCGCGCTCACGGCCTCTCCCTGTCTTTGCAGGCGGTAAATACGTGCCCCGAGCCGTGCTGGTGGACCTGGAGCCCGGCACGATGGACTCGGTGCGTTCGGGGCCCTTCGGGCAGATATTCAGGCCGGATAACTTCGTGTTCGGTGAGTGAGCGGGGGAGGGAGCCGGGCTGTAAGCGGGGTGGGCAGGGCAGGGCCGCACTGCGGGCTTCCCCGCCCCGGGAGGGGTTAATCCTGGTGCGGGGCGGAACGGGGAGAGAAACCGGCCGTGTGGCTGCCGGTACCGACAGCGGGAGGAGGAAAAGGGTCGGTGTGCGGCTGGGTGAGAGCCGTTTGTGCCGAGTCATTGCGGGAGGTGCTGCTGTGCCACCGCGGCTTGGTGAAATGGAAGCTTTTGCGGGGGTTTTGCGGAGCCTCGATGCTCTTAAGCTTTGCTTGCGAGCAGGAAGCGGCGACCGTAACGTGATACGAAAATGGCTCTCTTCCAGGTCAAAGCGGAGCAGGAAACAACTGGGCAAAGGGCCACTATACTGAAGGTGCTGAATTAGTTGATTCCGTATTAGATGTTGTAAGAAAGGAGGCAGAAAGCTGTGATTGCCTGCAGGGCTTTCAGCTCACTCACTCTCTGGGGGGCGGCACTGGCTCTGGCATGGGCACTCTCCTCATCAGCAAAATTCGTGAAGAGTACCCAGACCGAATTATGAACACGTTCAGCGTCGTGCCCTCCCCCAAAGTATCAGACACTGTAGTAGAGCCCTACAACGCCACGCTGTCGGTGCACCAGCTCGTGGAGAACACAGATGAAACCTACTGTATTGATAACGAAGCTCTCTATGACATATGCTTCAGAACACTGAAGTTAACTACGCCAACATACGGTGATCTGAACCATTTAGTGTCAGCCACCATGAGCGGTGTCACCACCTGCCTGCGTTTCCCAGGCCAGCTTAATGCCGACCTGCGGAAGCTGGCGGTGAATATGGTTCCCTTCCCCCGCCTGCACTTTTTCATGCCTGGCTTTGCCCCCCTCACAAGCCGTGGCAGCCAGCAGTACCGTGCTCTGACCGTCCCAGAGCTCACGCAGCAAATGTTTGATGCCAAAAACATGATGGCTGCGTGTGACCCACGGCACGGCCGCTACCTGACCGTAGCTGCTGTTTTCAGAGGCCGCATGTCCATGAAAGAGGTAGATGAGCAAATGCTGAACGTTCAGAACAAAAATAGCAGTTACTTTGTCGAATGGATTCCTAATAACGTTAAAACAGCGGTCTGTGACATTCCGCCTCGTGGCCTGAAAATGTCTGCCACGTTCATTGGCAACAGCACAGCCATCCAGGAGCTGTTCAAACGCATTTCAGAGCAGTTCACAGCCATGTTCCGCCGAAAGGCTTTCCTGCACTGGTACACGGGGGAGGGCATGGACGAGATGGAATTCACAGAGGCTGAGAGCAACATGAATGACCTGGTGTCTGAGTATCAGCAGTACCAGGACGCTACTGCTGAGGAGGAGGGGGAGTTTGAGGAAGAGGCTGAGGAGGAGGCAGAGTAAGAGCTATGCTGATGACACCTGTAAATTTTGTTTAAAGCTGTATGAACTGTCATTCAGAACTTCTCTCTGTGTTGTGTTCCTTCTCTTGTCTTCAAGTCACTTCCAATGCTGTACAGGCACCATTAAAGCATTTTTCACAGTGCACAGGCTCGTCTCCTTTGTTCCATCTCGTAAGCCTTGCGGGTGCTGTTTCCAAAAGTAAGAGCGTATGTGTGGCGGAGGTCTGGATAAGAGAAACCCAGGACGTGGCGTGAGCAGCAGCCCTCAGCATGGCAGCCACGCTTTCCCTCCCTGTCTGATGGTGGGCACCAGTTGGTGGTGTGGGATACAGCGATGGAGGGGAATACCCTTAACGTGGAGGATGAAATTCAGCTCTAAGCCGTATCTAAATTTAGGTACCTGCACATGGACTCCTATTACAGGTGCTGGGTCAGGCTTCAGCCTCAGCTGAGCAGCTCAGAAAAGAATAGAAGCACAGGCTGCTGTAAGCTGCAGCTCGGTGTCTGCCAGGGCGGTGGGATGGTGCCAGCAATTTGCCTTTCAGATGCAGGTGGGTGGTGCTGGAGGGAGGAACGCTGCCCTCGCCCAGGCAGCAGCACAGAGCTTGCTGGGGCATTGCAGCTCATGGCAGCTGTGCTGCGGCTGCGGAGGAATTGCACCAGAGAGCTGCAGCAATGCAGCCAAGGAGCATTGAGGATTTCTTGCATTCTGTCGCAGGATGGCTGGACAGAATGATAGATAGGCTGCTTTCTCAATAAAGAAATGGTGGTAACTGGTCTGGGGGTTTTCTGTCTTAAGGTTTCTCCTTCCAGAGTGAGAATAGGAGCTGAAATTGCCCTGAGCACTGAGATGCGTCTGTGCACAGAAGCAGGTGGCCAATTTCAAACCTACCCAGGAGCCCAATTCTGTAGGTGAAAAGATTGAGAAGATTTTTAAAGCGTGAGGTAACACTTCAAGCAGTCGAAGTTTGTCATTGCTTTTAGGGTGCAGGTTTCTGCTCCGTTTTTCTCCTCTCCATTACACCTGAGCTCATACACATCCCCCAGCCAGACCTGGCTGTTACTTGGGCCACCATTCCCCGCAGGGAGCTGTGCTGGGGGCCTTTGGCAGAGGGTGGAGCACGCAGGTAAGCAGAACCATAAAACCCATAGGGTTGGAAGGGACCTGTAAAGGTCACCTAGCCCAGCTCCCCTGCACTGAGCACACCGGAATGCATTTCCTTCCCCCCCCCCCGAGCATTTCAGGAACTGCCTGTGCTCTGACGCTGCAGCTACCAGCAGCACTACGTAATGACGGTCATTAACCAGTGTTGGTGACTTTCGGTTTTGTTCAGCTGATGAACTTACGTGGGACAAAGCCCGTGTAGGCTGGTGTCAGTCCAGCGCTGGTGTAGATGTTGCTGCCAGGCCAGTATGTCTGGGGAAATCTCTTGCCAAAGCTGTGAATTGGGTTCCTCTCCAGAAGCTGGAAAAGATGAAATAACACCCCTGGTTGTAAAACACGCTGCTGCAGAGCTGTGCACTGTGAGTCCTTATTAAAGGCAAACTAACAAAAAGCAGTTCTCTCACCGCGGCTCCCTTCTCTCCTATTCCTAAGCCACACTGCAGCTTCCCCTCCCCGAAGCTGTGGGCTCTGGCAGAGGCCCCGCAGACCTCACACTGCAGCTCTGCGCTTGGCACTGGCCCCAAACCCCGGATGGCGATGTGCTGAGACCCACCAGCTCCTGCTGCAGCGGGCACCTCACGCCGTGACCCTGCACATCTGTTTGCTGTCACCCCCGTAACGGCTTCCGCTTTTCCCTGGCGGTGATTAACACCTAATTCCCAGCCTGGGAGGAAGAGGAAGGCTTAGGATGCCTGAGCTGAAGGGAGAGTGTAAATCAGCCTCCGGCACCTGCCGTGAGGTCACACGGGGCGGGGGCTGTGCGGCAGGACCCCCAAAGGTCCCGCGGATGCTACGCCGCCCCGGGAGGGGGGAAGGGCCCCACGGAGCCCCACGCGGTGCTGCAGCCCCCTGCTGCCCTGCCAGAGCCGCACTGAAGCGAGAGGATCGCGCTGTTCTGCCTGCTGCAGCCAGCAAGAAACGATCCGCGGCGCATCTCAGCACGTAACCTGGGGCAACAGAGATTGAGGGCAGCAGATCAGAGGCCCGAAGGCTGAAGCCATCTTAGGCAGAAATTTGGTGCGATTTCTTTTTTTTTTTTCCCCTCATCCGTTCAGCTCCTCACGTGCTGCAAATAACCTCAGCAAGCCTGCATTGCTCCCTGCGATGGGGAGCAGCATCCAGCCCCCAGGCAGGGGCTTCCTATTGAGTGAGGGGCAGGGCAGGCTGGCAGGCAGCACAGTGCGCTGTGGCCACGTCCAATCTGGCAGCACGGGGAATCTGTTCACCACAGTGGGAGGGAGCTCGTTTCTCACGTAGGGGGATTATACAGCACGGTACAGAGGAGTGCTACAGCAAGAGGATGAAATGGGAGCTTTACAGTATGGGTGTTTCTCCTCTTTTGGGGAAGGGTGTAGAAAGCAGGTGTCCATCTT
Source organism: Perdix hodgsoniae (assembly GCA_035772895.1). NCBI lineage: Eukaryota > Metazoa > Chordata > Aves > Galliformes > Phasianidae > Perdix > Perdix hodgsoniae. The sequence continues at coordinate 7,354,389 of JAPSGF010000020.1, read as the reverse complement.
TTAGAGACGAGCAATGCTAGTCAAGGATAAAACCTCCATCACCACCCCGGTGCAAAGGACGCATTGCATAAGGGCATCCGGCACCCACAGCTACGTTTTTCACAGCCTCCCGTGAACCTTAATCCTTTTATGAACTGATTTATCCTCCCTTAGCGTCCCAAGGAAACAAGTCACAGAATTTAATTGCTCGCCCTTTTTCCAGCACGTTACCCAGTGGCGTTTTTCGGCTTGCACTGATACCCCCAGTTCTGCTGCAGACAAAACTGCTGCTGGGTGTGCAGATGAGAGGACATGGCTGCAACCAGCCTTGTGTGCGCCCTACCTGCTGCCTGTCAAACTCAGCCATGGCTTCCTTCACACCCTGCAGGTAGTTTGTGCCCAGGGCCCACGTGAAGCGCGGTATGAATCCAGTGTACCCTATGGATGGAGATGGAAGACACGCTGCGTAAGGCTCGGCCAGGCTGGGAGCAGAAGCTGCTGTGATAAACACAACGTCTTGGCAGAGCATAGGAAGGAAAAACTTCATTCAAATTCATCCATTCGAACTGGATGTCAGAGGTGAGATTTATTCCAAACGCCCTTTTGTTTATTCCCATCTTCCCCCTCTACCTGGGATGACCTTCTGCTGGATCACTCTGGGCACATCCAGCCTGGGGAGCCGCCAATCCACGGCTGCGGGCAGCGTCACACCTTCAGCTCTCACGGGCTCAAAATAAAAGCAGAAATGTAAGACAAGGCTGGCAAAACCTGCTCCCCTCCGCCTCCATCACCACCAAAACCTGTCCATCCCAGCTGCCATCACCACGTTGCCCTTCTGCGGTCCCATAGAGCTGCTCCAGAATTTCTAAGGCCAAATGAGCGGGTGAGACCTGCAAGGTGCTCAGGGAGCTGAAGGGCTGCACGTGGGAGCAGGGATGGCCCTTCTCAGCAGCTTTGGTTCCACACGTCAGATCTCTAATCTCTGATCTCGGTCTTTCAGGGATTAGCACAGCCCTGGCTGCCAGCCCTGCCTTAGTGCTGGCTCCAGCAGAAATAAGGAGACCAAAGCCACGTCCAGGAGAGTTGAAGTCAAATCCCAATGCTTCTAAGAGGGATCAGTGGGAAACCCAGGTGAACTGGGTGCCCATCACAACATCCTCCTGGCGATGAGCCGCGTTTGCTACTCCTGAAAACATCCATGCAACTCTGGTACTCAACACTGAGGGAACGGCTCTGCCCCAGCAGATGACCCTGAGCTGCTGGAGCCCTGGGACACTGCTGTCAGCCACAGCACCGGGGTGGCCCTGAGCCCCCGTCCTCCCCCAGTGCCCACCCCCACCCCTCACCCCTCCCCCTGAGGTCTCACCTGCCCGGTTCCTGCAGCTCCACGCAACCTGCCCTGCCCACAGGATGCAGGGATCGGGGGCAGCCGCCACTCCCGTCCCTGTGGTGGTCGTGGTGGTCCCAGGGGATCCCGGGTCACGCTCGGTGGGCACCCACTCAGCCCAGAGCCTCCGTGACCATGCTGGGCCTCCGTGTGCACCAGCTCCTCCTCTGCCGGCCCCGGTGCGGCTGGCTTCGGCCCAAAATCTGCTTCTGGGAAGTTGGTCAGAGCTCTGGCTCTGTCGTAAGGGAAGTACCCTGCAGGGAAGCAGCACGACGGGATGGGATGTGGCATGGCCAGCGTTGTGCCCTCAGCCCCCTCCTGCTCCTCAGGACAGGAGCACAGACCCAGAGCACTCAGCTCAGTGCTCATGGGGAACAACCGCTATTCCTCATGACAAAACTTACTGTGTCCAATTTATTTCTTTGTTTTTGAACAAACCAAATCCTTCCCGCTTTTGTTCTCCAAGTCGTTCCTTTCAGCCCACAGCCACCACTGCCTTTTCTATGGCATCTACACTGCCACCAGCACTGGCCGCAGGATTCACCCCTATCTCCTGCACAGGTATGGGGCTATTGGCCAGCATTTAGGTTTGTAATCTGCCCATAATTATAAGATAAATGACATACGTTGTATGTAATGCTGTAGGGTACATATACTCTGTGCAACAGCACTATAAGCCGCAGTCCAGGCTAATGGCACCCTCAATTAAATTGATTTTCCAACCCAGCACATCAGTTTTAAAGCAAGATTATCTTAGTGTTTCCTATATTTCTATTGAAAGTATTGCATCTCTGCTTTTCTTCTTCAGCTGGCAAACCAGTTACTGCACTGACAGGAATGGGAGTCACAGAATAGCTTGGATTGGAAAGACCATCCAGTTCCAACCCTCTACTGTGGGCAGGGTTGCCAAAAATGAAATCCCTCTGTACACAAGGAACCTCTGAGCAGCTCCTGACCAGCCTGTGCCATATCCATATCCATATCCATATCCATATCCATATCCATATCCATATCCATATCC
>JAPSGF010000020.1:7338329-7351831 GCA_035772895.1 Perdix hodgsoniae | reverse complement strand
TGTGCCCAACAGCATTCCAGAAAAAGCTCAACATGGGACTCAGTGGGTAGGAACCAACTACGTCCTTTGTTCCCACCAACAAGGCTTTACTAAAGACCCCAATCCTTTGGGTGCTGAGCTTGCTGAAGGGCACATTTGCAGCACTGCTGGGGGCTCTCTGGCCGCAGTTGTGCTTAATATTGTACCTAAGGAAGGCAGGCAGTGTTGAGCAAATCTTGCAATGGAGGTTTGAGGAACGGAGGCACACGGTGCTTCTCATGGCTGTGTTCCCAGCACGTCACCAGTGAGCAGGAGACTGAGCTCCCAGCTACAGACAGTGGTGGGGTTGAGAGGGATAACAATGACAAAGAGTAATGACAGACATCAACCAGGTCGACTGGTTTGTTGAGTCCCTTCAAACCACTCAGTCCAAGGAAATGCAAATGGAAGCATCCAGGAACAAAGCCTGGGAACAACACTGCCTGGTGGAGTCCTGGTCCTGCAGAACACGGCTGGGAGGAGCAGGAAGGGCAGAAGTTTGCAGGAAGGAAACACAAAGTCCCAGCAGGTAAAGGGTCCCTCAGTGCCACATCTCCAGAGTTCTTGAACACCTGCAGGGACGGTGCCTCCCCCACTGTGCCCATGCATTATCGCTCTTTTCAACCTGAACCTCCCCTGGAGCAACTTGAGGCCATTTATCTCCATCCCAGCAAAGTCAACCTGAGGTCTAAACTTCCCTGCCCCCCCACCAGATGCCTACGCTCGCTCGTTGGCTGAGGCTTTGCCCCGAGCTCTGCAGGTATCTGAGCTCCCAGGCAATGTGGAGCTGTACCAACATCCCCCAGGAGCCCACTGCGGGCGGCACAGACCCCACTGGTGACCAAACCCTGCAACTTTGGGCACTTTGGGCTCCGCTCACCTGGGTGCTCGGGGAGGAAGGGCTGCAGGCCGTGCTGCGTCCCACTGAAGTCCTCAATGAACCTCGGCTTGCGCAGCGGTGCCAGCACGGAGCGAGGGCTCCTCCGGATGCGCGGGTCTGTCAGCAGGCGGTACGTGGTTTGGCCATAGGTCTCTCCAAACTGGTAGTTGTACTGAGGGAGGAAGCCCTCATAGCTGGAAAGGGAAGAGAGACACAGAGCATGTGGGTGCCCAAGTGGAGCCGTGCACGGGGCAGAGCCTTGTTGTGCCTGGGGATCCCCCGGTGTCCCTGAAACCCAAGTACTGGAGAAACGCCTGTGGTAGCACAGAGACACAGCCACCCCATCAATGATCCCACTGCATGTCCAGGGGTTGGAAGGGACCTCAAAGATAAGGGCAGGTGATGCACGAGGAGCATAAGGCCATGAGTGAACACTTCCTTCCCAGCTGCTTTCAACAGCTGCCAGCAGAGCCTTTCGTTACACTTGGCAGCTCTCCTGCAGTGCCTGCAGAACCTTTGAGGGAGCTACAGGAGCTCGGTGGCCTCTTCCCATTGGTTTTCAATACCTCTTGCAACACCAGGAAGCTGTGCAGGATGATGAATCTAAGCAGGTGACGTAGCCCAAATAATTACAGGCAGGGCAGAGGACCTCTGATCATGAACAAAGTAATGGTGGGGCTGAGAAAGGATTCTGTTTATGAGCAATTAAAAGCAAGGCGATCCAAGGAGCTCAAGTCTGGGCCTACAGAGAACACGGATCTGCCACGAAGTGAATCACAGCATGGCTGATATGAGCTGCGGTGCTCTGGGAAGGGACCAGCACTGCAGGCTGAGCTGCTTTGTTGGCGTTCTCATTAATAAACCAGAGAAATCCCCCCGTTCTGCAGGTCACCATCGCAGCCATTGATCTAAAAACCCACCCCTGAGCAGCCGCCTCCATCCCTGGGTCACAGAGCAGGGAGCAGCCCTGGTGCCACTCCAGCACTACAGGATGGGACAGGATGGGACAGGCAGTGCCAGTGCCCAGATGGGAGCACTTCTCCGTGCACTGAGCCCTTCCCCAAATTCCTAACGTTGGATTTGACTTCCCAGCACCTTCACTTCAAGCACCTTTGGATCATTGCCACCACTGCAGCAGCAGGCCCTGCAACCTCCATGCCATCAGTACCGCTGTCCTTGGAGGGCTCACGCTGCCCCCAGACCTCCCTGGCCCCAATGGCCTCACATGCAGAGCTCTGCTCCTCTTCATCCTCCAGGGCTGGGAGCACAGAGCCCAGCCATGTCACCACCGGCCCCACACACCTCTGCCCACTGCAAAGCCTGCAGACATACATACATACATACATACAAGCTTATTTCTGCCTTCCGTGTCTTCCTTCTCAACCAGAACTCACTGGTGGGAGCATCCTCTCACCAACCCCAGCCCTGTTCCTTCCAAAGGCCATCAGAGAGCAGCGCAGAAAGCTTTTCAGAAAGCCCAGCTGCGTACCAATGAAATCCCCACCACCCACAGCCACCAACACAGATCCATCAGCTCACTGACCCTGCGCTGTGTTCGCACAAATATTTACTCAAAGGAGATCTTCAGATATCCTCGATGCAAAAATTATTCCAGTTTTGAACCCAAAGCCCAGATGGCAGCACCAGAAACTTTTCTCTGCTTGTTTTAAATTGATGAAAGCACAGTGTTGAAGTTCCCCTCGATGCCCCACAGCACGGTCTTTAATTACAGCCTCCTGCAAGTGCTGCTTGGCCCCCTGAGCCACGTCCTCCCAGAGCCACCTCCCTTCGTTACGTGGCTCATTTAAGAGTGCCTTTAAAAACAACCACCAGAAATCACAGAATTCACTGTTTTATCCCCAACCTGAGCTATTGGGGTTGGAAATGAACCGACTTTGTGGGTCCCAGCACTTACCCAGGGATGTGGCGCGGATGGGGAGGGAAAAGCGCACCCTGCCTGGGAGCTGCCATGGCACAGCAGAGCTCAGGGGTGGGATGGGGGCACACAGCAGTTACCTGGGAAACCTCTGTGATGCTGCAGGCAATGCGGTTCTTTGGGTCCTTCTGCTTTAATGAGAACTGAAGCACAGCACAGAGCAGGATGCTGGATGCTCCAGGTCCCCGTGCCGGCACCCACCCAGAGAACCCTGCCCCACCTGCGACCTCGGGATGCAGCAGCTGCATGGCACTGCTCTGCTCCTTCCAACCCAGGGCGCAGACACACGCTCACGATCAGCTCACACCACAGTGACTGCCCTAAGCTAAAATAAGTAAATAAAAGCAGAAACTCACTTTTGTCAAGGTTATCATTAGGATTTATTGATACGAGAGAAACTCCGTATGTCAGTGCGTCAGCGGAGGAACTGATGTTACAGAAGGACAGGGCCCAGGTGGTGGTACAGCATTCCAGAACCTCAGAACTCAGAAACACAGACAGCGCACACAGCCACAGCTGTACATTTCCTGGGATGGGATGGAAACACCCCAGGACAAGGACGACGTGCGCCCTGCCAGCACAGCACTGTGCGCACAGCCACGCCGGGGGCTCGGGGTGCAGGTTTCCCTTTCAGTCCAACAGCCACAGCCATCCTCTCAGCAGAAGCACTCCGCCACCCCCCCTGCAGCAGTGCCCCTACAGGCTGGCAGTGCAGCACGCATCGCGCCGGGCCAAGGTGGGAATTATCCTCAGTCTTTATTGGAAACACACCGGACTGGATGCTGTTTTTCAAAAAAGTGCCGAACTTCCACCTTCTCCCAGTTTATGAAATGCTCAGTTTGGTCCTCAAGATCTGGCTAAACAACTACAGAGGGAGCGGCAGAGCGTCCCCCAAACCTGACAAATCCACAACAGATTAGTGTAGAAACAAGCGAAATCCTGCAACCCTTCAGAGCCCTGCGAAATCCTCCAGAGAACCAAGCATTGGAGAAACAGCTGAAAACCAACCCCGGTTTGATGAGAAGCTGCCATGTGCTGTGCAGGGAGCAGCCAAAGCAAAGGGAGCTCATCCCGTGCCCAGCTGGGGGATCTGTGCCCCACAGATGACAGGCAGCTCCATGCCATGGGCTGCAGGGCTCCCGCCTGCTGCCAGCACCAACCCCACAGGGCTGTGAGGAAGCACCAGTGCCAGCAATCTCTCAGCAGGTGTGAGCACACATGGAGCGGGGCTGGGGGGTGCTCTGCCCCTTTTCCTCCCCCGTGAGCTGTGACATAGAGGGTTCTGCTCTCAGCCATTGGCTTTCACCAAATCTAAGTTCCCTCTGCACGTCTAACAGCGTCGACTTAGAGATCTCATATTAATGGGTACTTATACAGGATTAATTGCACATCAGTCCATTGTGGCTACAAGTTCATTAGGCTAATGAATCTACATAGTGACAGTAGTACAGTATCAGCTACGTTTCAATACAAACTCCCTACCCTAGCCTTAATTTGCAGGTCAGAAGATCACAGTGACCTTCCCACGACCTTTAACATTCATTTTTTTTAATTTTTTTTTTTCTAGAAAAAAAAAAAATCCAGTGTGGGGAAAAAACGCACATATGTAACAAAAGCAGTGCTTAACAACCACAGGAAAAAAAGAACACGCTCTTGGACTCTTCTATCAGCATCCTCTGCAGACCCTGATAGCGTCGCTCCCAAAGGGTTGCTAATCCAGCTCCGTCAGTCCTCAGGTCCCTAAACGTTTCCTAGCTCTGTCAGCCATAGCTGCTCACTACACATACTGTCTGCAGCAAGAGCCTACAGAAACACTCGCTAATGTGCACAAGACTTCCATATGATCGAATGGAATAGTTTGAGAAGACTGAAGTCTTTACTTCTAGAATCTGTCCTTGGATCGTGGCTCCCCGGCAGCTTCCATTCCAGCCAGGAGAGCTCCACAGCCCCAGCAAAGTGGGATGCATTCATTTTTCCCAAAGGTGTACGGGTGTCAACTAAAACCCCTCTCACAGTATTCCCAGGAAATGATTCAGAAGAGGAGATGATTTTTCAACCACACGAGATCCTCTGGTCCTGCACGTGTCAGCCCATGGCCAATAGAACCAGCAGCTGCCATGGACGTTTCCATTTAAGTATGGAACAGTCAAGGGAGCAGAGCAGGGTGCCCTGGCTGCCCCCCGCAGGGACACACAGTCACTCTGTTCCCATCAGTCTGTCTCTGTTGCTGCAGTCAAATGTTTGATTCCATTTGTTCTAGCAGGAAGTGGTGAATCATGTCAAAAGTGGGACGATCTTTTATGTCCCTGCTCCAACATTTCAGCATCAGGTCAAACACGGGGTTAGGACATAGAGGAGTCTGGGACAGATAGATCTGAAACAAAAAACACAACACAGAGCAAGTTCAGTGCCGGGTCCTTTACAGAATGGAACCTTGACTAAGTTAAGACCACAGTTCAGCTTCAGCCCAGACAAGACAGCAGTCATGCAATACTGGAGATCCATTCAAGGTGAATACAGCAGCAAAGTGTGGATGGAGCTGTGACACCACCTGGCATGGCTCTGCAGAGCACTGCCAGCTCGTGCCATCAGCTGCTCACGGAGCTGCCCGCTGTCCCAGGGAAGCACAAATGCTTCAGGAGGATCAGCTGGACACAAAACACAAACCGAAACCAATGCACCACAATGAAATCCAAATACTTTCACTCACCGTAGACAACCCATGAGGCTTTCTAAGCATCGTGACAGCTTGTTAGCAGAGAAGAAAAAACACCTTTTAGAGCTTATCCAAAGTACAGGTTGGCAGACTTATTTTTAATCTTTCCTCCATTTCAATACAGCGACCTTTTAGACTCTCCAACTAAGCCATTAGTATCTGGGAGACAATGAATAAAACCTTGCTTTATCTTACTTCCCTTTAATCCCTCAACTTTCGGTACTCAGTGTGAGTTCTGGGACAACAAGCAACTGTACGTCCACTCTGTTGGGGCACAGCCACCCCTGGAGGTGCTCATTTGCCACGCTCTATTTACCATCCTCACCCATCTATCTATTGAAGGATACAAAGGCAGCAGCAGTGGGCTGTACAGTCCTGCCTGGAACAAGAAGATAATAACATAAAGAAGCCCTTCAGCAGTTAGAGCTGCTCAGCAAGGATGGAGATATGGGGAGTATTCTAACTCCTGGACACTAACAGTTCCTCCCTCCCCATCTCAGTGTCTCTTTGTCTTTCAGAGGAAACACAAATGGGAGAAAAATCGGACAAAGTCAGAGAGCAAAAGAGTTGTGCAGGACAGCTCAGAAATTCAGCTAAGGAGTTCAGGGCATCAAAGGCAGCCTGGAACACAAGTGATTTATGACATGGAAGAAGCTGGACAGGCCAGGAGGTTCTTCCAGTGGGACTACAGGAGGGGAAAAGCAGTCGCACCCACAAGCTGCACAAAGGGCAGGAGAGGTGGGACACGCTTGGTAAGATGAGTGATAGAAGCAAGAACTTCTGCAATTGATGTGAGAGCAGCAGGAAGGCCCTGGGAGATCCACTTGGCTGTGACAGGGACAAGAGAAGAAAGGAGAGGGCACATTTGCTTTCTTACCTGCCTGCCCTGGCTCCGGAAGAACTCCCCAGTGTTCTCAATGACTTGCTCATCTGAGAGGAGGCTGTAAGGCTGCTCCTTGCACAGTATGAACATCTCCCAGAGGGTGACCCCGAACGCCCAGACATCACTGGCTGTGGTGAACTTGCCCTGTGAACAGAAAGTTAAGTCTTGTTTGCACACAGCACTCATCTGGCAAAAAACTATTTCAGTCCATTCTCTCTGATCACAAGGATTCACACCTGGGAAAACACAGACAGCAGAGCAGCCAACGTGCTCTGAGCAATGCACAAAGGGGCTGAAGCACAACGCTGCTGCTCTGTAGGGCAAGGACAGCACATCTCTGTGGACTCACAGCTTTAGGGAGGTGAAGCTCTCACTGGGGGTGAAACAGGGAGTGAGTCTCAGAGAAAGCAGGGGCTGCCATTTCTCCTGGTGACATCTGCGTCTGCCTCCAGCTGTAGCAAAATGCTGTGTGCTGGGGCAGGGAGGTGATGGCTGCCACCCACCAACACCCAAAACACAGCACTGCAGCACAGGAAAGCCTCTGAACAAGAAGCAAAGCCCCAGGGGTGAAAGCAGAGCCAGAGCTGACTCTTAGGCCAGGATAATTCTGATCTCTGCACATGTATAAGTCGGTGACAGTCTGCTCCCTGACCCGTTTTCTGTCTCTAAAAAACAAAAAAAGTGCCCAAACTGGATTTGTTTGGAACAATATTTTTCTGAAGAAGTAAAAAGAAGCCAAAGCCTACTCACAAAATCAGGCAACAATTGGGGCTGGAGGGCAGCTTTGTCAGCAAGCAGCCAAGATTGCCCAGGCTTAGCCAGCAACCCAGGCAGCCTGCAAACGTTTGGAAGATACTCAGACAAGGAAGGAGGGAAGTGACTTGCAGTTTAGATGAAGCCAGAAAGAGAAGGTGAACTTAAAAAAGCTTGGAGCCATCGGCCTTCAAAGCAGCCATAACTACAACTCTCCTACGTGCTCGGGGGGGTGTTGTAAGAAAGTTAACTGCATGATTAGGGTTAAGCTAGTGTGAACTAGCTTGAGAAAGAGATTGGGCTGATTATTGAGGAACTACCCCTAGAATGGATGTGTTCTGGCTGCTGAGCAGTCTCCTGAAGGCAGCCAGCAGGACCCTTACACACAAAACCAATGCCCAGCCTCAAGCCAAGACTGAGCAGCAGAGGCTCATCAGGTTTCATTCCTGCACCTCTGGGCCTCACAGCTGGGGAAGCAGCACAGAACAGCAACTTGCTTGTGAATCCTGAATGCCAGAAGCAGAGTAGCACAGATTATCTGCAGCCTAAGTGCTGTATTTGCAAGGACACTCCTCCTTCCCAGCCCAACATAACCTAACAGACATCTGGGCCATCTGCAGCTGTAAGGACTGTCATAAGCACACATCACGAGTTCAGGGGCACACTGAGAAGCAGAGGGAGGGAGATGGAATGGATTCAGACAGTGCCTACCAGGAGGATGCTTTCCCAGGCCATCCAACGGATGGGCAGCACCGCCCTGCCCTGGATGCGGTAATAATCCCCGCTGTACAGATTCCTGCTCATGCCAAAGTCTGCAATCTTGATGGTGTAGTTGTTGCCCACCAGGCAATTGCGAGTTGCCAGATCTCTGTGCACAAAGTTCAGAGATGCTAAATACTTCATTCCAGAGGCAATCTGGGTGGCCATGTAGAGCAGGTTAGAGTAGCTGCAATAGAAGGTGACAGAACACAGGCAATCAATACAGTTCCTTGCACTCGGTTCTTCCCTGACACTTCCTACTGCTTGGCCTTGCACTGGATCTACTATGGGGACCTGTCATTTGGTTTTTTGCCATACCAGTCCAGGGCAGTGACAGCCCAACCTGCCAGGCTAGGCCAAGCTCCTGAGCTGTCCCTAAAATTCACAGTTTAATACCAAGATATTTAATACCAAGCATTAATATCAAGAGTTTCAAAGAGCTTATGGAGCAAAGCACCAAATTCTCAGAGTGCCAGCGAAAATTAAGCTGCACAGACTCAGAATTTCATGTCTTAAGAAGTGCTCAGCTCAGTATCTCAAACCATTGCTATCACATATAACATATGCATATATATCACATATAACACAAGCACGTGAAACATGGAAGACAGCTTATATTTAATATTACCAACTATGTCAACCAAGGCATTTTGTTATAATTTCAATTTCCCCATCGCCAAAACAAAGGCAGCACGAACAAAGTCGTGTGATCTTGGGCCATCTGACTCTCAGAATTCTTCACACCCCAGCATTTGTGATGCTCAGCTGTTTCTCACTGTGCATGCTCAAACACTTCAAGTAAACAAGCATTTGTCAAAACAAATCTAAACCTGTTCACAATTATTATTTTTCTGCTGAAGCTCAAGAAAAAAGCCTTACTTCTCTTTGTGCTCTGGTGGCAGTGAGGAAAGCATTACCACCGAATCATCTGAGTTTGAAGGAACCTTAAAGGCCACCTGTTGTCACGTTATCTGAATGATAACAGCATGACTCATAATAATATATCTGATCTACCTGCCAATAGCTAAGCATCACTGCAGAGCTGGGAGGCAGCCCTTCTGCCCTGAGGAGGGGCTGTCACCTCTTCCCTGCCACCATGGTCATCACCACAGCTCAGCCAGGTGACAGCTGACCCTGTCCCACTGTCAGCTCAATACTTCTCCTGATCTGAGTGGACCCACTGTGTTCCCAGAGAAGGAACTCAGCCACCCATGCATACCTCACTCACCTGGCTGCTGGCTTCCTGCTTTGGAGCAGGCAGAGACTCCCAGCCCTGCCTTCTCCCTTCCACTCATTCGGGTGCCTCATGCCTGGGGCTGCTTCTCTTTCAATTCAAGACACCCAATCCCCCACCCACCTGCATTCTGGCAGGTCTTAGCAGCTGCTATCTGCTGGCTCCATGCCCCCTGTGCAGCAAGCTCTGCAGTGCATGGTGCGTGCAGCACTGCATACAGAGGAGAGGGATGGGAGACTTCTCACTCATCTTCATGATTTCTTAAACAGCCAGACAGCAGGAAGATGCATCTCAAACAAAAAAAAAAGCTGTAGGGACAGCTGGAACTTGCTGTGTCAATCAGACACCCACAGGAACTGGCAGAGACACAAGATGGACTCTTTGGCAGCGGGATTCATTTCGCTATCAGTAACCAGCTCCTATGGAGACAGACATCTGAGCTCGTCACACAGGCTTCCTTCAGCCTGAAACTGTCTGGCTGAAAGGGACAAAAGGAGTGGCTGAAGGATCAGCTGGGAAAGGAAGAAAACCTTATGGGTAGGGCCAAGTAATGGAAAGCAGAGAAGAACACTGAATGCTGGTGCTGAAGTCAGGTGAGAGGTGAGCAGGAGAAAGACTGTTTGAGACTATGGCCTGGAAAAAAAAAAGCCCCAGCTCTAAAGGCAAAAGCTATTTCAAACACGTGGAAAGGACAGGAGACTGAAGAGAGCTGGAATGTGTCCACTCGGATGCAAAGCCATCTTACAGCAGTTCCTGATTGTCACAATTCCTTACAACAACTGCTTAACACCCCATAACAGGAGCACTGACCACTGCCCGCTGTGGCAGCAACAGAGCTGTTGTCTTCTAGATCCTGTAAGACACAACCATCTCCTCCTCAGTCCGCCCACAGAACTTGCTCTGCCTTGCCCTTTAACTGTAAATAAATCCATTCCTTTGTGGGTGAAAATGCCCAAGGCAGAGCAATGCAGGGAGCTCTGGTCAGAGGGCTCCTTTTCCAAGCACAGTGCATGGTAGCCCTACATGCAACTCTTGTCCCTGAGGAAAGGATTTCCGCAGTAGCAGAGGTGCCTTCATGCCAATCCTTCCACAGAGGAGGGAGGTAAGTGTCCCTGCAGACAAAACCATCTTCTCTGCCACAGCACTGTTTTTCTTCTTTGCCTGATGAAATCTTTCCTTAATGAAGCTCCACACTCAGCTTTCCTCAGGTAATATTTTTCAGGCATCCAGAGAACGTACAAAACATCCTGAAAGCCCAAGAGGAATTCCTGACTTTATCCCCAAACTCTATCTGCAATGCAACTGGTCTGCTACTGAATGAAATCTTGATGCAATCTCATTAATGTAAGACCAGAAGAGCCCAGACTCAAGGACACTTCGTGGAAACAGAGATCTCTGCAGGTCTCAAGAACAACATCCTAGGCAAAGTGAAATGCGTGCCCAGAGTTTGTGCTGGGGCCGGGCTGGAAGGTACAGAAGGAGCTGGTAGCTCTGTGTTGCAGATTCAGCTTAAGTACAGACAGCTCCTCTTACCTGACACAGGGAATGTTGTTTGAAATTGCAAATTTGCTGTAGATCTCCCTCTGTGATAGGAACTGATTGAGGTCTCCATTTTCCATGTATTCTGTAATCATGCACAGCGGGTCGTCGTGCACACACACCCCCAGAAGCCGAATGATGTTTGGGTTCTTCAGCCGAGACATAATCTTGATCTCTTTCAGGAAATCATTTCTTGTAAAACAGAAAAAAGAGATTTGAATCCCAAGCTATTCCTTTGTCTAAGGAAAACACAAGCAGCAGGTAAGGAAATCCTTGACCAGAGACATTTACACATCTGCACACAGTGAGTTTGAAAGATGGTTCTGGCTCTGCATGCAGCATCCACCCCTTCCCCAGAAAAGGGAATTAATACAGTATTTCAGTTTAGCACTGTTTCTTCCCACCCTCAGCTCTTCGATTGCATCCTGTTCCTTACACAGACACAAAGCACACGCAGAGACCTCTCTCTTACAGAGGTCATCAGGGTTAAATCACATGAAACTGTTGCTTGGGGAGTATTTGCTTTCCTTCTCAGGTGGTTGGCACTGGGGATGTGCCTACCTGGCTGTTTTGTTGACATCTGACCTCAGCATCTTCACTGCTACGAGAATTGGCTGGTGAGTGAATTCTGTGGAAGGGACCCCCAGGAACTCCAGCAGGCCATCAGCTTCACAAAGGTGCACCTGCAAGGCAGACAGCAGGGGCAACTATGAGATGCACAAGCAGAAGACAAGAAGAAAACAATCTTACACTGAGGTCATCAGTTTGGTCACCGCTGGCTGAACGACCAAGTGAATGATCTAATAAAAGTGATGTTGTTCTGATGACAAACAGCCCACGGGTTGGCCCAGGATTCTGCAGCTACACCACAAAGCCCATAATGTAGACATGGATTGTAGACTAATGGGCTCCCAGTTTACTCCACAGATGTAGACCATTGGTGCAGTGCATAACTAAGTGGGGGTCAGTCTGCCTAGCAAGCACTAGAGATGCTCAGAAAGGCCCCAGTGCCTGGGGTTGTCTGCTTTGTGCTGCACGTGCTCACAAACACTGCAGGATGTAGCACATTTGGTATGTATGGCTTATGCACAACACACACACAATTGGCCTGCAGCCTGACCTCTGAACTGAGGAGCATCCAGAAATCACAGGCAACTCTCCAGAGTCCTTTAATTCCAGGAAAAAAAAAAGGGAGAAATGCACGTGTGTTGTGGTTTGAACAACATCACCTACTGGTGCAACCAGACGTGAGTGCTTTGAGGAAAGCATTGAATTCAGGGTCTGTTCAGATAAATAAATGAATAACCACATGAAAATACTGCCAGGGTTATATTAAAAAAAAAAAAGATGGAGGAAAGGGTGCAGCAAAAAACTTGCTTGAGGATTTCTCAGAATGCACATTCAAGGGGAGAACTGGACAAACATTGCTGGAGTGGACAAAGTAGAAAAAGTGAGTGTGCAGGATAGGCAAAAGGACTGCAGGAAGGGAGCAGCCTGGATTTGCTTGCAGCAGTAATGAAACATAATGGGAGATTAATTTTATATGAAGAATGCACTAAGAACTTATGCAAGAAGCACAGGGAATAGAAAATGGAAAGAGCACAGAAAACAGACAAACCTAAAAATCAGAAACAGAAGTGCAAAGAGGCTGCTGCAGTTACATGGAGAGTGAAATCTCATGGTCAAAGAACATGTTGTATGATTCATTCTCTTCAAATTCTGAAAGTCTAGCAACATCAAGCAGAGACCAGACATACAAGCCAGCAATAAGAAAAAGAGCCATGGTACCAAGGGCCTGTATTGAAAGTGCAGGTAAGTGTGTCGCTGCTTCCAGAAAGCTGACTGTTAGGAACAGAAATAAATGGCTTGGGAGTTGCAGAAGCTCTGGGTGGAGTGAAAAATGCATGAATGAGCCATGCTGCCAAAAGCAATACTGCACACTAAGCCAGAGCAGCAGAGCAGAGCTTACAATGGTGAGCAGTTTGGTAAGGTTAGGTTGGTGAGATGGAGAGAAAGAAGAACTGTGATGCAGCACATCTGCAGAACTGAAGGGGAAGAGCCTGCGATGTCAGGAAAGAAACAGGCCACGAATCAAACTCCAAGGAAAAGGGAATGGAGAACCTGGCTGCTGCTGATCAACAACAGAAAGGAGGAGGAGAAAGCTTTAGCAGTTATTTAAAGGAAAAGAATCAGTAGGAGGAAGAAACCAGAAGCAAAACAGTGAGGAAAAACCTCCCATTTTTGGAGTGCAAGCCAGGACAGGGCAGGATCCATGCCACAGCAGTGGCTGTGCTGACAGCCAGGTGAAGAGATTGAGGATGCCAGCACCTTTCCAATACGGAGTGATGCAGACAGAAGTGAGGGGGAAAAGGGAGGGAGGCTGAAGCAAGGAAGGTGTCACAGGGAGGAATTAAAGACATGGGCACAACACAGAAGAGGAAGAGGTCAGTAAAGGGCTGTGCTTTGCCAAAACTTAGGAAACAGAATTTTTAAGGCTGTGAGTGAGGAAAAGCTGGGGAGGATAGAGACACAGGTGAAGAGCAGGACAGAGTGAGGGCAACACCTGGCTTAGTATGGAACCAAAGCAGGAAGAAAAGAAAAATCCAGAAACATACAGAGCTCAAAAGGAGCCCAAGGAACAAAGACAGTGCTTGACTGATGTGTGCATCATGCTGCCTCAGGCTTCTGAGGCAAACTGGGACTTGAGCAAGAAGCGACGCCAGAAAATATGTGAGGGCACCACAAAGCCTGGGCAACGTCTGCCTCAGCCAGGGCCAGCATACA
>JAPSGF010000020.1:7298187-7338319 GCA_035772895.1 Perdix hodgsoniae | reverse complement strand
CACCACAAAGCCTGGGCAACGTCTGCCTCAGCCAGGGCCAGCATACAGAGCCCCATCAGAACCAACACCTGCTCAAGTGAAAGCTCTGTCTACACCCAGAGTGAGTCTGCCTCAGCTGGAGTCAGTGATGTTCAGTCACATCCCTACAGGTGGGGGACACACGTTTGACATCTCTGTGGAAGGGCACAAAGCAGTCTGAACTCACACTGCCAGGCCTTTCTCATAGGTCATAAACAGCGACACAGACAGCAGGCAAAGTCTGACTGCTATGAAGGACCTCTGTGTGGCACTGGGCTGCAGCCTTGCAGGGACAGAATGGGGCTCTCTGCAGGCTATCCTGAAGGACACAACAATAACAGAGCACCCTTGTCTAAAGGAAAGCGTCCCTTTCCATAGCAGGGGTTTAGACTAGATGATCTTTAAGGTCCTCTTCAGCCCAAACCAACAGCAAAGGCATGTATTAAGTAATACACTGTTATGCAGGTCTCCCAGTCCACAAGGACAAAGGCATGCCAGAGTGCAGCTGACAGGATTTGCTGTGCCAGACATCTCCTTTCTGCTACAGAAAGCATGGAAGAGAATGGCTGTACCTCTCCAAACTGCCCTTCTCCCAGCTTCTCCTTCAGTCGTAGCTGCTGCCGTGGGAATTCACCAACAGAGATGTCCTTCTTGGTAAGGGAATCCACTGTGAGGGCTGGGACTGCATACATGTTGTTGCCTGTCACACCTTGGAGATGAACGATATCCGTTTCAGCATAGTGAGGAACATTGTTCTGAAAGCCTTGGTGAGGGGTGGACTTGGTCAGGTCAGGCTCAGCATAGTCCCCACTGCACACTGGGGAGAAAGCAAAGACAGGTTAAGTCAGACTCTCACTCCCTTCAAACCAGCATGGCTGGCTTCCACTCCTGAATCCTGCAAACGTCTGGGAATCCAGCTTAGCTGCATGCATGTTAACCTCATAGCAGTGTACCAACCCAGATGGAAGGCTGCTTCGTTTTAACTGGGGCTTAAACCAGAACAAACTGCACTTCTGCAAGTTCCACAACAAACAGCTGTGAGTTACAAGTGAACTTGTGTTAATCAGCTCCCTGCTCTATCCAGCTGGGAGAACAAAAATTCTTGCCCAGACATGGAAGCACAAGCCTAAAGTGGTTACCTGGCTGTTTCTGATTCATCCTAAATTTGATCTGTTCCTTTTACTTGACACAAGGAACGTTGCCTGCAACATGAAACTTGCTCTATATCCCTCTCTGGAGACTGGGGCCTCCATTTTCTCTGTACTCTGATATCACACGACCTTATCTCCTACAGCTTATTCACATAAATACCACGCAACAACTCGTTATAAACAACTCCCTGTATGGTCAGCTATTACAAAGAACACGTGTCCCACTTCAGATTCACATCTTGACTCAATCCAAATCAATCTCCTCATGTAGCATAATGCTGGACCTCAGCAAGTTGTTGCTTGAGGAACACAGCACTGCCCTTCCACTCCCTGAAGAGCAGCACAGACACGGAGTACAAAAGCCTCTGGGAAATGCTCCCTTCTGTGCACATCCAAAAGCTCCCCAGAGGCTGGAAGCCTGCACACCACTGACAGCTCTGCTGCATTTGCCTCTGTTTTTTCTAATGGAGTCTCAAAGAGCCCATGCTGCAGGAAGATGCACTGAAGGCCTTCTCCTCCCCCTCCCCCAGGCAGTCTGGACAGCGTGGGTGCGCTGCAGGCAGTGCCTCCACTGCCAAGGGGCTGATGAGACACGATGACTTGCTGCTGTGACTGCCAAAATCAGCTCCTAAAAAGATGACCTGGCTAATACATAAACAATTTTTAAAGAGAACAATAAAAGGCCACCACCCTTCAGTGGGGGCTGGTGCTCCATCTGCCAACATTACATACCAAAAAACCTTCTGAGCTTCAAAATGCTGTCTTTCTAGTACTGCACTGTATCAAAGACGACGACTCAGACATATTTTAAAAACGTGAGGGAAATAATAAAAGAATAAATGCCTAACTTCTGGAGTCTGATGATTCCCTTACCTGAATCCTCTGCACTTTGGGATAGCTCTGGAAGCTTGTGGAGCAGCGTAGTTGGCTGGTGATATTCCAAATCCAGTGGAAAAGCACGTTCATAGGTGGGATTGGACTGGTGGATCTGGGTCTGGTTGTTGGCAATGGTGTAGCTGTAGAAGGAGAGGCGAACTGTGGCATCCTCCTCCAGGATTCGGCGTGGGGCCTTCAGGAAAAAGAAAGAAAAAGCTGCTGAGGTGACGCTCAGTTTGAGTAATGTCCTGACTGCAACTGCCAGTACAGATGTTTCCAGTAACACCTTGGATAGGGCCTGCACCCTCCCCTGCTGAGGGACCAGAATTTTAGCTGCTAGAGGGAGCAGAGGAAGCCCTGTGCTTTCCACAGAATTCAGAGCTCTCTAAGGGTTAATTCTTAGATCTGAACACGTGCCTGCAAAATAGCCCCACTGTATTTATTACCTTTTCCAGCCTTTTTTGAACATATTGTTTCCAAAGAATAATGATGATAATCAACAGGAGTAGAAGAATAATAGCCACAAGGCAGCCCACAAGGATGGAGGTATTGGAGTCATCTGCCTTCTCTCCTATCCAGGTGCTCGTTACAGAAGATGTGGTTTCTGCAAACAGAGAGGAATTAAGAACAGCCTGCCATCAGTCAAGCACAGGCTGTTACAAATGCTGGCTAAAATCCATGGGATCATGTCCCTTCCTACAGATTGGTATAGAAAAGATCTTAGGCAGCTTCCTGAGTATTAACATCAGCTGTGTTCCCATTCTGCCCTGGTCAGCCACAATACGAAGGCTCGCAGCTAAGAACTGTGCAGAGAACCTGTGCAACCAAGCACTGCTCTTAGCACCACAACAAACTCCTTCGATGGATCCACGTACCCTGAGTTTCACCAGGGGTACACATGCACTCAGCCTACTTGCTCTGCGAGGCAGCATAGGCCAGCTGAGGGCAGAAGACACAGCTGAGGCTTGGAGGACTGTAAGCTGCAGCCCTGTGTACAAGGGCAACGAGCAGGCCATAGCCAGATCTACAGAGAGGGAGAGACCACAACAGCTAGGATATCACCCCCAGCCCTCGAGCCCTTGACACAACTAAGTGACAGAAGCCCTTACCCCAGGTCCCCTCAGTAACGTTGTACGCTGTTTCCAGGGCATCTGTAGTGCTTGTGGCTGCCGTAACCAAAATAGGATTTACACTCTCCATGTCTGTGGGAGGGGAATGAAAACATCAGTCCAACAAAATCTCCTTGCTCCTGCCAGCAGTCAATGTAATCCCAAACATGACCTCTGCCTTCCAGATGAGCCTAGGCTGAGACCCACACAGCAAATCCCGAGCTGAACTTCCCTGCCTGCCCAGCAGGAGTGAGCAGAGCCTGCACAGCCTTTCCATCGAGCAGCCTGTGCTTCCTAACCACAGCAAACTGCCAGTGCATGCAATAACCTTCCCTGAGCCTGGGTAGAAGGTTGGTACTGAAGCAAAGGCCTTTTTGCACCGGTCATCTTTTCTTCTCCTCTGAGCACGAATCGTTGTACCGGGCTGGACCAAGGGCCTGCCTAGTTCCATGTGCAACAGGGAAGGCAGCCAGCAGGGGCTGCTATCAGCAAGATAAGCAACAAGCTGCAATTGGAGCATTGCTTCCCTATCCGTGTCCCCTCACAAGGGAACCTCCGAGCAGAAAGCTGGAGCCACAACCTCTGTACAGGTCGTGTACATCACTAAGCAGTGATGGCTGCTTTCTTCAAGGCTCTGCCCACTCCCTCCCAAACCCTTTTGAACCACCTCATGCTACTGACTTCTGCTGCACACTTACAACAAAAGTTTCAGGCTGTGGTGGTTTTTTGTTTGTTTGTTTTTATTATATAAAACTGCAATCTGTTAACTTCTGTGCTAGCTACAGATGTAGTTCAATTATGCTTAGTGCAGGTAAAAACTGACCCCATGAGCAGCATGCAACTGCCTTAAAAAGAAATGCCCCACACTTTTTGCCCTTTTTTCATACCTGCATCATTAACAGCTTGAAAAGCCTCCTCTGTAGACCTGACTTTCCTATACACGCACTGCCCTTCCAACTCTCTGCTACCTCCTCCCCTCCATGCAGCCCCACAGTGCCCTATGCTCACATCCTGCACCTCCATGCCATCCCTCCTGTCCTCCACCCTTCCCAAGATCTACCTGACTGCAGGAACACTCACCTGACTGAAAGGAGATCTCGCTGATCATCATCCAGGTGTCAGCAAAGTAGAAGCGGCACAGCACGGCTTTGCCCACGTGCTGATTGAGGGGGACAGTCACAAACCTGGCACTGGGATTTTTGTCATCCAGGACCGTTACCACACCAACGGGTTCAGGCTCCCAGTCTGCAATCAGGCGTGGTTTGAACAGACACTCCACCTTCTGGAAGATCTTCACCCCCTTGGAAAACATGTTGTTGCAATGCACCTGGCAAGGAGAACACAGCAGGAAAGAGGAACAGTTGTTGGAATTAAAAAAAACTTTAAGCCTCACGGATTTTTGTTCGTGGAGGTTTTCTGTTTCTAACATCTCTCTGTATGAATACTCTTAACCCAGAATAAATGATACAATCATAGCCAAATTTTATCAGTCTTCACAAGGCCCACATAAAAAAAAAAATCCAAGAAGCCTTGCATAATTTAAAGCCTCGTACACCAACTCTCCTTGATCACAGACTCTACAAGGGAAAAGAAAACTGTACCTGGGCCCTGACCTCTTTTAGAAACCCTCCAGCTTCCACAGTTCAAGTGATGTCTCCCACAAAACAACCAAGCAATGTGTGACCTCAGGAAGAAATTCTCCTGTCATACAGCAGCAGTTCTGCTGCGGCTGTTTTCTTTGCACTGCCATGTAAGCCCACATTCATCATTCTCTTGGTAGCTCAGTCCCGCCTGCTGCAATGGCACCATTAGTTTAAGCAATGATGCTGGAATTTAAACTGCCATCACTATGCTGCCAAGCTAACATCTCACTAAAGCAAAGACATCCTGTAGATCAGGACCAAGGTATTTTGGCACTGTACCCAATGAGTGGGAATCAAAGGAATACGGTGAACCTTAAATGGTTCAGTGTCTCTCACCGTACACCTCTGTTTTCATAGTCACAGTGGTCCAGCCCTCCCTTTGCAACTCTAGAAATCATTTCCTAACAACTCTGGAGCATCAGCAACTGTGACAACAGCCCTTTCCAAACTACATGCAGCTCTGAACCCTATTAACTGCATGACCTCTGAGATCTTGCAGTGAATAGCAGTGAAGCAGTAATGAGGACAACAGTCCTGGTGAGAAGAAAGAGGACAAAAGAAGGGTAGTTGAGCATAATTAAGAACAGATGAAGCTTAGACTACATTATTCAGTACGGAGATACAGTCATCCATAACAAGGCAGGAAAGCCTGACATCTGCAATACACAGTTTGTGCCGTATTTGGGTAGGAGTTGGACATGTTCACATCTTGGAGCGATACAGAGACACTTTCTATTCCAAACACCACCTACTGAAGTCCAACTTTATAATGTGCAAGCCTAAGTAGTTTGCAATGCAGCTGCAATATTTGCTAACATTTATTTTTAGTACTTCCTTGGATACTGGGGAAGTTCAGAAGAGTGGAATCAAGCAAAAAAAGGGACCAAGGTGCAACACAAAGTATTTACAGACCACCAAGTCTGTGCAAAGCAGAAAGCTGGAACAGCTCATATTTAATAAGGAACAAGGAATAATCTATGCTGATAAATACAGTTTCATAATGAAACACTAAATGAAGTAGCTACTTTTACATGCTTATTTATTTGGTTGATCAGGATGGCTGTGTTTACATGACAGGCTTTTAAGAGGCATGAGAACACTTCTTCTGATTGGCATAATAGGAGCTCATGAATAATATTCACTTGATCAAAATTTGTCCAGTAAGTCTTAAAAGAAAATAAAAAAGCTAAGGCACAAATCATTCCCTAGGTGCTTTCCTAGGAGGAATGTGTTCCTCTGGCCTGACTCATTTCAAGACCGTGGACTCAGGAACAAAACTTAAGTAATTCTTTCTGCACTAGAAGCCAGTAACTTTGAAACGACTTTCAGCACGATACCAAAGCCTTAATGAACATTGGCTCCCTGTCCTTTGGCTAAGAGGACTAATATGATCACAAGATTGATAAACAAAGAGGAATTATCTGAAGCCAGGGAATTGGTACCATTCTTTTAAGCAGTTTGATGGAAACCCTGCATCCAGTCTCTGTACCCCCAAAGGAATACTGGCAGACACAGAAAGGACTGGAAGACAGCTACAAAAGCGATCCTAGATCTCACAGGGAAGGCACTGAGAAGTTCAGCCAACCTAGTTTACTGAAGCAGTGATTAAGAACATGATTCAACCGCAGTATAGAAGCAGGAAAGTTTCTGAGAAGGCAAGATTCCTACTTTTGGCCGGCAAAAGCAGGCTAGGAGCCAATGGTCGCAAGTTAAAAATAGACAAAATAAAACCAGGGTATGTAACCACCAAAACAATTTACCGAAGGATGTGGTGGGTTCTCCTTCATTTGAAATCCGTACAAGAAAAGCCACTGACCCTTTTTAGAAGATTCTATTTACTACAGTATTTAAACGTTCAGGTCATCCTTCTCCTCTGTGTAAGCGATTTCCCAGAGCACAGGCACAGACTGAGGTGTCCAGAGAAGCTCTTCATCAAAAATGGAAACAAAAACACGTTCTTTTCCTTTAGGGGTCACACAGGCCTTAAACACCGAGCAGCCTGCATCCTAAATCCATCTTAACTGCCCACAGGGGCTGCCTAAACACTGCTCCAGGTGTTACTGCCCTAGCCATTTAAGCCAAATACTGACAGTGTCCAAGATCCAGAGAGGTACATGCTGCCCTGCTTTAGCAGTTTGCATCAGCAAACCTGGGATGAAGCCTACTCACATTGTCCCTCCGCTGCTGTGCACGTCCTCCAGCTTTGGAGACAGAGCCCAAACCACAGAACAGCTTGAGCTGAAGGGACCTCAAGGACCATTAAGTTCCAACCCCCGAACGAGGAGCCCGGGAGCAGGCAGACCCAAAGCCCACCCCAGGGCTGCAGGAAGAGGACAACACCCAATACCTTCATGGAGGTGAAGTTCCGCGGTCGGTCAAACTGAAACTCCATTTCTACAAAGCCCGTGCTGAAGCTCTCGTTCTTCCAGCCCACGTAGTCGTAGCCCGGCCACACGCGGTACTGGTGGCTCTGTGTGAAGTCATCCAGCCCCAGCACGCCGTCCGTCAGCTGGCCCAGACCGCCATACAAGTGCCTGGCCAGGAAGAAGCACAGTTACACAGCTCAGCACCCAGAGCTCAGATGTGAAAGCACTCGGGTCCCTTTGGCTGGCACTGGGAAAACAATCCTTTGTTTATCCTTAATGCATCGTAGACAAAAACTTCATTTCCTACAATTGGGCAACAACCCATTTATTCTGTTCAAACTGGGATTTTAAAGCCCTTCCCTGCCTCGGAGGAAGCAGGAGTTTTTGCACTGACAGCGAAGCCAAGCTTTGAGCAGAGCTTCTCAACAACGAAAACGGAGACTACAGAAAGTGCTACTGCAAGATTCCCAAACAGCAAACTGCAGGGCAGCATCTCATCACAGTGCTGCGTGGAGGCACACTGCTCCACACTGCCCTGGGGAAATCAGTGGGGAAAGGTTTGCAGGAAGGCACAGAAAAGCAGAAAAAAAAATAGCAGTGAGACCTTGGGCAGCTCAGCCAGTTCTAACTGGGGTTATTTTTGGCACTGCTGCTCGTGCAAGAGGAAAGCATTATCAGTTCCATTGGCAAGGCTGATCAGACTCTTCTCCCAGAACCCTGTTTTGTTCCACTTCCTATCTGAGAGTGCAGAGCCCACCAGGTCAGTGCTGGAAAGCTGTACAGAGTAAAAGATGCCAGATGTGGTACAGTCCTGACCTATCTGCCTTCTGATGTCATCCCTGGAATGTCCCTCAGCCTACAGCAAGGAAAGAGCAAACACTTCAGCAGCCTTAGTGCCCAAGCTTGCTCCCTTGGCTTGTTTTGTTCAGCTCCCCTACGAAGTGTTTGTCACCCAGGCTGCTGCTACATATGCTGGAGGTCCCAAAGCCCGTTTCAGGTGAGCCCTCAGATCAGAAGGATTTGCACAGGTACACATGCCTTGTGGACTCCAAAGCAGGTTAACAGTTGGACAAGGGAGACTCCATCCCAGGCCAGTAAAGCACAGAGTTTAGCTAACTGAGGTTTAGCTAACTCTGAAGACTCCTTGCTTAGCACAGTGATCTTTGTGTCTGCATTCAGAGCTTCCTGACATTCCCCAGCAAACTCAGCATCCTAAGCTAAGCACTGCACTTCTAAGTGTAGCAGCTGCTTCTTTCTGACCATAGAGGCCTCTTTTTTTCTTCTATATCCAACCCCCCACTATACCAAAGCAGTTTGAAAATATCAGATACTAACCTAAGACCTGGTACCTGGTACCTCACTACATCTTTCAAGCACTAAGAAGGTACTTTCTCACCTCATTTCAACCTCCAGCATGACATAACACAACTTCACAAAAATCACCTCAAAGTATAAAGAGCTTCAGGTGAGAAAACCTCAAAGAAGTTGATGACAGCTGCAGTCATCTCCTAGCAGGGATATGCTGCCCCAAGAGGACATCCATCCATACTCAGGTACTAAAAGGTTGAATGCCTTTCAAAGGTGCTCAAATCTACAGCAAACAAAGTGGCCACACAATGTCTACAAGTTCACTGTTATCTAATATTTCAGATTCAGGCTGTCAATGAACTCTTTTCCAAATCCCAACTGTTACATAAACCAGAACTGCCTCAACATAAGGAGTGTGCCACCCTACCTAATTCATCTCAATTTTGTGAAAAAATTTATGGGCCTTGTAACGAGTTCTCAAAATCCAGTTATTTTAAGGTGATTTTGGTTTTATTGCAAATTTATTTGCTTTTATTCCAAATTGGAAAAGCACCATACCCAAGAAATCTCTACAGTGAGCCATCAGCCAGCCTCCCCTTATGCTATGCTGGCAGTGGTGCCTCTGCTGACTTGAAGCCTCCCACAGGGAGTGATGCAGTTTTCCAAAGTGTTTCAAGTCCATCAGGGCTTTTTCAAACAGAGTACCTCGGATCTGGATAGGAACTCACAGGTACTGAGTGCAGGCCTAGCATTCAGCTGCTGTGTACTTTCATGCCCAGTTTACCCTGGAAACCTCCTGCAACAGTTTGAAATGCAGCCTGCATAAGCAACAGAGGCAATTGAAGGGGGGAAGGATCTTTATCTGTCCCAGTGACACATAGGCTAAAAGTCCAGCTGGGGCAACAAAGAGTAGCAGCACCTTACAATCTGCAGTATCAAAAAACAGCTTAAAGCTACACCTGACCCAACAAAGAAATAAGTACAATGGATATGGTCAAAATTAGACACCAAGAGTGACGAGGGCTTTAAGGCAACTAAATACATCAGGAGCATCTCATCACACCAGGCACAGATGGAAGCCGTGAACAAAGGCAACGTGAGCTGTGTAATGGTGTTCTTTTCTTAGAAGAGAAGCACTGACAACTTCCAGTAATAATAAAAAAAACTCGTTTCCTGACAGCCTTTGCCATCTAAGAATGAACCTGTTATGTCATGAGCCCACATCCTCTAAAACAGGAACTAACAGCACGTCAAAGGGCCCGGAACGAAACCACTCAAATAGCACATGCTTTGGAGCATTAAGAGGATAGCTTGCAGCTAGGGAGGTCTCACCAAAGAAGTGTTTGGGATACGAGATATTAGTGACGAGGTAAGTAAGAAAGAAGAGATGATCTGCAGAAGGACTGAGAGAAAACAGGATGACTTCTCCCACCTGCGCTCCTGGTAGCCATCATAGGTCGAGTCATTCAGATAAACGATGGGAGAGCCAGGAGCTGCTATTGTCCCTCCTTCAGGGATGCTATAGGATGCCAAACCATCTAAAAAAGAAGGCCACACACCTCAGAAACACAGCAGCAGCCGCCTTCCTTTATCTCTGCCCACACAAGCCTTTTATTTGTGATGTGGACCAACAGAAGCAGTCCTGTTGGTCTGGAATTCCCTCTGCATACACAGGGACACGGGTGAGTCCCAGTCAGTGTGATGAGAGGACTACTCTGCAGTGACAGGCAGCTGCTACTTACCGTACCACACACAGCCATAGAGCTCCACCCTCATGCAGACAGTCATGGGCAGCTCCGTCACAGGAATGACCCGGACGAAGCGAGCAATGATGGGAGGCCGCAGATCTTTCAAGACCACATCATACGTATCAATGTTGCCTTGTATTACCTGGAAAAGAGAGGTCCTCATCAGTAACTTCTCTCTGCTGTGCAGTCCATGCGTACAGTGCTGTGGCTGCATGCCATCAGTGTAAGACTGGGGAGTTTTTCCACGCAGGATGGTTGGCATCTGCTGCTCCCCTCCTCTTGCCTGCTGCGGGGTTGACAGGGTGAAGAGCACTGCCACTTTGCTTCCTGCCCACTGCAGACCCCTACCAGGCAGGACTATGATGGAGAGGAGAAAGGCAGGTGAAAGATGAACATATATGTGGACCACAAGCATGCAGAGATCCTTGGTTACTTGTACATAACCTCTCTGTCTTCAAGCAATCCTCTGTGCACATTCAAACAGCAAGTAACTGAGCACTTGCCCTCATCATTAATGACCTCGTGGAGTGTCCTGATACCCTTTTTCTATGAAATGCTGCACAGGACAACAAAATTTCAGAGGTGCTGCAGTGCCTGGTGAATGAAAGTGCAAGCAGCCCTGCCGGACACCACTGAAGTACAGCCTGATGTGTCACAGACTTTCACCTTCACTGCAGCTCTGGGAACACTCCACTGCTTAGGTTGACAGTCAGTGTGTGGAAGTAGCTGAACTGTCCATCTCCCAGTGATGGACGCAAAGCATGGAAGAGATTTCTGAAAGGACCTGCACCTATGGAGACAAAATAAGAACACTTCTGACATCAAGAGTTACTCTTGGCAGGATGGAAGCAGAGGTTGTTCAAGAGACCACACGGACTGCAACTGGTGGTGTGATGACAATTTATAAGATGGGGGAGGCCAATAAAGGAGCAGAAAGTTGGCTTCATCTTCACATCAGCACAGACTGATTGTGGCTCAGGAGTGCAATGAGAACTAAAAGGTCATGCTATACTACAGAAAGAAGCCACTCACAAAACTGCATCTCTCTGAAGATGATGAAAGATGAATAGTACAGAAAGGCTGCTAAATGGAGAGAGGTCACTTCGTCTGCTCAACTGTGCTGGGTCAGCTGTGAAAGTTTCCTGCACCTGGTTGTACACATCTACAGATCTGCACAGCCCCAGCAACTGCCCTAAAATCCAGAAGGTGACTCAAGGGATGAGAGACCTCGCAGCAGGATCTAAATAGATCACTGCATAATTACTGGTGACATGAAACTCAACAAGGGAAAATGTGTTCAAGAGCCATTTGGATAATGACCTCAATGACATGCTTCAACTTTTGGTTAGCCTCAGAGAGGTGCAGCTTTGACCATCTCTGTAGGTCCCTTCCAGCTGAACAGTTCCATCTTTGGTAAAGAAGAACAGTCAGAAAGATTGTTTCTGCATCTTCTTCAGGCTCCTCAACAGGCTTTTAATTGGCAGCCTCTTAACATCCCTCTTCCTAAGAGAAACACCCATGACTTTTTCACTGAACCAGGGACATAGCTAATTCCTGAATTCAGGAACCAGGAGACAGTGATTAACCTTTTCAGCTCTCAGACAACCTAATATAGGAGATCAAGCTAAGCTGGATCCACCACACCTTCCTGATAGAAGATGAGACCCAACAGGAGACAACATATAGCAGAATTTCACTTAGACTGCAATTAAATTAATTCTCCTCCTTAAGAGGTATTTCTTATTCTTCCAAGGCACTGCAGCCAGTCTTGAAGAATCCCGGTAAAAGCAAGAAAGCTTCAGCCACCTCCCAGTCTCTCAGAAGAAAGGTACCTCTGCACCAGCTCCACAACAGAAAAACAGACATTTTTACCATTCCATATAGCAAAAAATAAGATAGATTTTGTCTAACACCTCCACAAGCTGCCATTACTGTTGAGCAAATTCAGCTGTGTGTGGACCAACTCAGCACCTCCCTCCAGCCTTGTCCACTGCTGATGCTGACCAGTGCTCCCAGAAGCACAGGAATGAAGCAGTGCTGCAGGCACACTATGGCACATGGCTGATGCTAGATACTATTGTGGGTCCAGAACTTCACAATCTTGCAACAACAGTGCTAAAGGAGAGCACCATCCTTAACTGATGTCAGAGACAAGGGGACAGCATCTTAACCCTTTTGTACTTTGCGTGCTCCTTGACTCAGTATCTACTATACTCACAGAATCACAGAATGGCCAGGGTTGGAAGGTACCTCAAGGATCACGAAGCTCCAACCCCCCACCACACGCAGGGCCACCAACCTCCGCATTTCACACCAGCCCAGGCTGCCCAGGCCCCCATCCAACCTGGCCTTGAGCACCTCCAGGGATGGACGGGGCATCCACAGCCTCTTT
This sequence comes from Perdix hodgsoniae, assembly GCA_035772895.1. Taxonomy (NCBI): domain Eukaryota; kingdom Metazoa; phylum Chordata; class Aves; order Galliformes; family Phasianidae; genus Perdix; species Perdix hodgsoniae. Next base: position 7,325,708 of record JAPSGF010000020.1, on the reverse strand, counting down.
GGGCAGCTGTTCCAGCACCTCACTGCTCTCATAGCAAAGAACTGCCCCCTGACATCCAACCTCAATCTTCCCTCCCTCAACTTCAAACCATTTCCCCTTGTCCTGCAGTTATCTGCCCTTTCCAAGAGTTGACTCCCCTCCTGTCTGTAGGCTCCCTTTAGGTACTGAAGGCTGCAATGAGCTCACCCCGCAGCCTTCTTTTCTCCATGCTGAACAAGCCCAGCTCCCTCAGCCTGTCTTCATAGGGGAGCTGCTCCAGCTCCCTGATCATCTTTGTGGCTCCTCTGCACCCTCTCCAACAGCTCCCTATCTGTACTCACCTTCCTGCCCTGACGATCCTTCCAGGAGATCCAGCGCTCCCCATTGCGGCTGTAGTCGATTCGATAAGCACGGGCAAATTCTTTGCCTGTGGCACGGGCATGTCGTCCCTGAGTCCCAATCAAGGTGATGAAAAAGAGCTTATGCAGGTCGATTTGGAGGAACTGTACATCTTCTGGTTGCAGCAAGCCAGCTGGGCACCAGGCTCCATCGCCCTCTTCCCTTTGTAACCTGGGGAAAACAGAAATTAAAAGACTTCACTTCCAAGAACCCATCCTCCCCAGTAGCTTTGGAGACACCTTAAAACTGAGAATTGAGCAAAAGAAGGGTAACAAAAAACCTCTCCCTTTTGGAGTGACTTTTGAGACTTCCCAGAGTCCTGCAGACAGGTTTTTCCTGCTCAGCACAGCCCCTCTTTGTTTTAGATACCTCTCCGTAACCACTAAGATTTATTTCCGTCCCAGAAGCAATAATATAATGCTGCTCAGATACAAATGTTGCATTGCCTACTTTTTAGCATCATGCCCAGGAAATGCATATTTCTCCTACATCTCACATGGGGAACTCTGTTCAACCTCCTTCCTACAGCTGTATCAAGCACAAAGAGGAGTTATCTTAATATACGTTTAAGAAAGCAAGCTCTGCCCATCTACAGATTGTTCTGTGTCATCTCAAAGTATCTGTCACATTTCCTTCATTCATCAGACTTGCTTCTGCATGACACTGATGCGGAACTCTGTGCTTAGAAGTTGAACACTGCAGTACCAGATGCAAAAATTCAGGTTTTTAATCCTTGGAGACTGCATGCTAAGAAGAGCACTCTGGCAATAGAACCATATAGCTACAGAACATCCCAAGTTGGAAAGGACTCATCAGCAGGTGGAGCCACTAAAGGCACCAATGCCTTACCTAGACTTGTCTGAGTTTGGCTGTGCAAGCCAGCAGGTGGTGAAAGTTTGTAATGTGGACACAAGAAGACTATGCAGCCTCTTCAGCAACAGAGATTTCCTAGCAAACAGGAAGCCCTTGAAGTGCCCTTGTCATCCTCACAGCAATCTCAGCTCTAATTGGATGGAATTGAGTGCAGTCAACCCCTATGTACCAAGGAAAGAAGTACCCAGGAAACACTATAGTGTTATACACTATATATATACAATGGCTGGGGTGCCTTCACCCTGCAGACATACAGATGCCCTGGCAAGCAGATTTTGGCAGCACATGGTAAGTGATGCCCCACGCATTTGCAGAACTGGGAGCAATCCAAAATAGCATAGCTACAATGCTTTATTTGTATTTAACTTGAAATTCAAATCTGAGTTGCATGGAAACTATAGGAATGTTTGACATCATCATAACAAACAACTCTGAGGAAATTCAGATTTGTAAGTATTTTGAAAATATCAGTTTTGAGGTAAATGAAACAACAAAAATGAAAAGCCAAGCTCATGAGAAACACATTAGTACTGCTTGATCTTGAAAGAAAATCCTCAACTCTACATTTTCCAGGTTCTGGGGTCCAAGTGGACACAGCCCATTTGTTCAAAAGGATGCTGCTGAAAATTCATCCTCATCAGTGATTTCCTACAATTTAGTTTCAAACACTGTGCAAGAGCCCTTGGGGTGTTGTCCCAGGCTGACTTTTAAGGTCCAAATCCATTGCAAGATCAATGCTGGAAGTGACTTGTGGGAGTCCAGTCCAACCTCCTGCTCACCACAGAGCTCAATCCAACACTATGCTGTGCTGCCTTGAACAGCCAAATCCTGAACAGCCCCAAACACTGAGACATGACCACCTCCCTGGGTACGTGTCTACATCTCACCACTTCATGGGGAAAATTCTTGAGTCACAGCTTCATGTGTTGCAAGAATGAGTTTCTTCAACAGTGAAGCTGAACAAATATATTTTCCTCAATCACATACTGGATAACTTCAAATGAAAATGAACATTTTGTATTTTGCCATACATTAACCTACCGTGCATACTGGGGTCCTGTGGAATCATACCACTGGCTGGAAGCAGTGATGTCTTCATCCCGTATCGTGCCTTCATGCATTCCCAAGGGGTAACGGCATGTAGCTGAAAATAGGAACCAAAGCAAGCAAAAATCAATACCAACTCTTTAGAGACCAACAGACAAGTTTAATTAAAAGGCTGCCATGCATAGGGAATAAACATGGTAATGATAAAATCAAGAACACAAATAAAAAGGATAGAATGCTTTGTAACTGCAATAAGCTAGAACTATAAGTAATGAAATACACTCAGTATCATTCAGCAGAGCCCTGTCAAGACAAAAGCTTTACAAAGAACAAGAAACCCAAAATCATATTAGTGTTACTGATTGCATGGACCCATTCTACAGTGAAATGTATAGCAACTGTTTTTTTGATCACAGAGGGAAGTTAATTCAACACTGAGCCCACTGGCAACAGATGGGCTCCACCAGCCTCAAAGGGGAAAAGCATTCCAACCAGGAGCTGGCAGGGCTTACTGAGACAGCTTCAGACTAGGTCTGAATGGGGAAAGGGATAAAACCAGGCTCGCTAGAAATGAAGGGCAGCAGGTCAGGGTTGGAAGTGAGGCTGGTAGGCTAGAATTAAATTTGGCAACCACTCTTAAATGAAAAAAATGCTTTTACAAATATATTAACAGCAAAAGGAGGGCCAAGAAGAGCCTCTATCATTTATGGGATGCAGTGGATAATATTATTGAGAAGAAAGAAGAGGTGAGATTTTTGATGCTTTCTTTTCTTGTGTCTGTAATAGTCAGATGAGTTGTCCTCAGGGTACTGAACCCCTGAGCTAAAAGACAGAGGTGAGGAGCAGAATAAACTCCAGCAATTCAGGAGGGAACAGTTAGCAACATGCTATTCCACTTGTGCTGCCAGAAGTCCATGGGAGTGGATGGGATTCACCTGAGGGTGCTGAGGGAGCTGGGAGAAGTGATTGCCAAGCCCCTGTCCACCATTTCTCAGCAGTCCTGGTCCGCTGGGGAGGTCCCAGACAACTGCAGACCTCCCAACACAAGGGCCATCTACAAGAAGGGTCAGAAGGAGGATCCAGGAACTACAGGCCTGTCAGCCTGACTTCAGTATCAGGGAATATCACAGAGCAGTTCATCTGGAGTGCAATCACACAGCACGCAAAGGACAAGCAAGGGATTCAGGCCCAGCCAGCACTGGGTTCATGAAAGGCAGGTCCTGCCTGACCAACCTGATCTCCCTCTATGATTAAGTGACTCACCTGGTGGATGAGGGAAAGGCTGTGGATACAGTCTACTTAGACTTCAGTAAAGCCTTTGACTCTGTCTCCCACAGCACTGACAGTGCTGTGTCACTGCAGCTTAGAGCAAATTGAGCAAAGTCCACACTGCTCACATTGGTCTGTCACTACCTGTATCTCTAAGTGAAGCAAGCATCTCTCTCCAGGTAAGAGTTCAGACTTGGTGCCTCAAAGGAGTACAGACAACACAAGCTCACCACAGCCCAGTGCAGCAGCTTACAAGTCTCTGCTGGCCAAGCTCTTCTGCCTGATGTCATGTTTTGAATATGTCTTGGAATATTAGAGATGCTTCAGAAAACTTAATGTAGTCTTAATGTATTCATTAAGGCTCAGTATTCAAAGCAGGCAAGTGAGATATTTTTGTCAGACTGACACCAACAGCAGATGAAGAAGTGTTGTATCATTACTTGGGATTAAATCATTAAGCAATTAAAAGCAGAATGGTCATTGGTAAATCCTTGGAAGAGAAAAGGCAGAAGCACAAAACCCACCTCTTGTTACCACCAGAACAAACTGTTCTACAAACACCTGAATGCTGAGTGCAAGTAAAGTCAAAAAAGCAAATTAGCACTGTGGCAAAGTATACAAACACTAGAAAACACCACTACACAACTGTCTGTGTTCATGGTCATAGACGGAACATATATGGAACACAGCCATTACTTCCTTTCCCATCTAGAGGTAGAGAATGCAACATATTATGCACAAGGAAAAGTCAACAGCCTCAATACAGAAGAGATTACTAAAGCATGGCAAAGACGATTTACATCCTGAACAATTACTTCATGTAATCAAGGTAGCTGAGGATTAGGTAGCTGAATTCAAAAACAATGCATTAACATATCCATCCTTAACCTATTAAGCACTCTATGAAGGCCACAGGTTCCCATGGCCTCAGACACCAGCTAGGCACAACCACAGATCGAACAGCACTAATGGCTACCAAATGGACACACACAAGTGCTTGCAGAAAGCTCTGAAGCAGCAGACTGCATTGTGCAGAGGCAGCTGGGGGACAGAGCTGTAAGCCTGTAGTAAGCTTAGAAAACCAAACTGGCCTCACATGTCTTAATTCCTGCCTGTCCCATCAACAGACCAGTACAACTTGACCTATTATTATTATATTATTAAGTTATTATGCTGCTGACTTGTGGGTGAGTATCTAAAGAGTTCCCCAAAAGGCAGAATTGTCACCTGAAAGCAGAAAGTGCTCTTGTGATTCTGCAGTGGGAGTCCTGTCTGGCCACATTTTTGCTTAAAATGGCATTCCCTGCAACAATGCCATATAAAGGGCAAATGGAAACCAGAGCAGCCCTGGCATTGAGGAATGCACTCTGAGCACGGCTGTGACTCAGAGCAGCAGAAAGCTCTCACCAAAAAGCAAGTTCCTTTTGTGCAAAAAGCCCACCTGGGCTCTGTCACCCAGCAAGGAGCCCTGCTCAGACCTTCCCAGTTCTTCACTGTGCACCCCAGGACATACACCCCTGCCAGGCAGATAGGACAGCCTATCACATCTCTCACAGTGAGATCAAACATCTGATGCTGGGCTAAAGGACTAATACAGGATCCTTCCCATCCATCATCCACAAAGCAGCCCCTTTGGTTCAGGGGGCACCTGCACTGCTTACAGGCAATGCTGCAGACAGGCTATGGAGGTGCCCAGCTTCTGCTCCTGGGGCAGCTCAGGGCAAGACAATCAGTGGGCATTGCAGCCAAGGAGCACCAGCTGGGCCACCTGTCTGGATGGGAACAGGGCACAGCCCTTGAGACAGAGTTAGCTGAACAGCTAGGGGAGCTAAGAAAGCAAAGCTTTTCCAGGAAGCCAAACTCAGAAGTCCTAGAGAAGCCAAATGTTCACTTATTGGATGAAATTACTGCCAGAGGGTGGTACTACAGCCTTGTGCTCATAGCCCACCCTCCAGCCAAGGTCCCGCACTGAGGACAGCTCTTCCTGCATATAATTTATGTACTTACCACTACCTAAAGGGATTTGCATGTGATTGTTAAATGTTGTAGAAGTACAGGGAAAACAATCAGAACCAGCTGGCAACCCTTGTTCAAAACTGGGCACTGGGAACAGGCATACAAATACCTGCTGAGCTCCCCCACGGGCCACACATCACATCTGTGTGGCTGCAGCACAACCTCAAACTGCTGCAAACATCTACAAGGGACAGCGGGTCAGAGCCAAACACAGTCAGTGCTTCAAACACAGCCAGACACAAGAAGCCCCTCCAGGGCAGCACTGCTGGCTCTCAACACCTTGGGCCAATCTGGACACAGATTAGACTAATTAATTTCAGACTGTCTCCAGCAGCAGCCACCTTATTACAGTGATTTTTGCAATATACTGCAGATCATTATCTTATTAATCACTCGTAACTTGCTCAGTGCTGCAGGACAAGAGGTCATTCCCTCCACAGGGACTCATAGGCTTGTACTCCTACCTACAGCTTAGCTCTGTGCCAGGTATGGTTTCTAAATGTTCCCTTCCACATCTCTCTCCAGAATCCCCTTTGCTGGCTGCAGTACTGCTGTTTATGCTTTGCTAAGTGGTAATTGGCTTTCCACAGTGAGCAAAGCATATCTGAGCCAACCTACAATCAGGTTTGTTCTGCAGGCTTAACAGCCAAAGCAATGAAGAGAAAACCAGAACTCCACGCAGGCCTGCTGAAAGCACTGGAAGGAATAAATCCACATGCCTGAGCCCTCCTGCAACTGTCAGACGTTGCACACCAGCACAGTCAAAGAAAACCATCTACCTCAGCCTAGGAGCAGGCAATCGAGGATTAACAATTATGTTTATGCCCATTCATTACATTTACACGTGTTCACCCTGAAAGGCAAAGGAAGGCTGTGAATGAAGATAGGGGAATTGGGAGACTGGAGCCCAATCTGGCAGCTCCCTACCAGGGTTGACTTCGGAGCCGGACGGCTCAGGCAGGGAGGCCAGCAGCAGAATGCAGAAGATCATGGTAGCAGTCAGAGACGCTGCGCAGGCTCAGATGGGCACGAGTCCTTCACAGGCAGCAGCTGCGATCTACATTTCTGAAACACAAAGCAAAGAGAAGATGAGAGCCCTCCAAAGGCAGGACGGCCACGCTGCTGTGTTAGCATGCTACACTGCCATTGCCTTGCGATGGGTTGGGCAGTTTGTGCCTGCAGAGGTGCCCTGACCTCAGCTCCTGACCAGGGGATAACTGATGGGTTGATGCTGCCTGGTCACCTGTGCCACCTCATGAGAGCTGTAGTGCAATCCAGCTCAGCTCCGCAGCCTCCTGTTGTTGGGTACAACTAACTAACTAACCAACCAACCAACCAACAACTAGTTATATTAACGACTACAGAAGCTGCCGCTGCAGCCAACCTGGATGGCCCAGCCAGGCTCCCCAGGCAGTGCTGAACCCAGACACACTTCTATCCACACCAACTGCTAACCCCAAATACACAAAACTTGTCACACAATCTAGAGGTAAACTTCCAAACCAGGGTGAAAATAACTCCCTTCGTGTCCACACTGCTGCCAACAGAGCGTGTGCACTCGCACATGCAAGCACACTTCATTTCCTGTCTGGAAATGAGAAAAATAGCAAAGGGCTTAAACTCCAGCAATTTCAGTGGATGACCTTGTGTTTCTTAAGGTGTTATCAGTGAGGTTACATTGCTTCTTTGTGTCCACATTCATTACAAACTGCCTCAGGAAGTTCCCATCCCAGAAGACTGCTTCAGTGAAGGCAGGTTAGAGGGTTTGTCTTGAACTTGAACGAAGAAAACAGAACAAGCCAGTAAATTAAAAGCTGCCAGAGCCAAGGAATATTTGCCGAAGAACCCTCAGGGTGGTATTAAAAAGGCAAAAATTGAACGTTAGGATTTGTTAATGAAAGGAAGAGATCATCACCATGCCAGCACATACACGTGTTTAGGAATGGCAGAGCATCAGATGCCATTAGCTCAGAGATTTCTAACAAAAGACGGTTTTTCCCACCCCACATAACTGAGCCACACAACTCACAGCCTAAAGTTGCCATGGATACCCAAACAATTGGCTTTATTCACAACAAAGATGCACCACCGGTTCCTAAAGCTGAAGGTAAAACCTTTGGCTCAGGAAATCCCCCAGCTGCGCACTGCTAGACACCCCGGAGCTAAACCAGGGTTACAATCACTGAGGCTTGCCCTGTTTTTATTCTCCTTCCTAAGGATTTGCTATTGGCCATTGTCCTTGCTGGATTCACTCCATCAGAGAGAATAGCTCTGAGTCTGAAAACCAAGCGAGGGGCCTTCCTGGGAAAGCCAAATGTGGTGCAGGAGGGGGAATCAATGATGGGTGCTGTGTCCAGCAACGTGACAATGTGAGGAGGAGGCAAAAACCTCACATCTGCAAGGGCACTGCCTGAGATGGAGACGCAGCGGAGAGCTGCTTGGAGGGGTTTGGGGTGCCCTGTGGATGCAGCTTGGGCTGGGGATGCTCCTTCTCTGTGTCCCCATACAGTAACAGAGCTGCCAGGTCCTGAGGGGGTCCTGGCAGGGGAACAGCAACTTAGAGACGTCTCCCAGGTGGCCTCTCAGCTGGAGGTTTAACAGCTGCCAACTGTACAGGAGCCCTCAGCTGGCAGAGGACAAGCACACAGATGCTCCACGTCCTCATCACCCCGTTCAGAACACGAGGACAGCCTGGCAAGCAGGAAAGGATGTGACATCTGTGGAGACAGGGGCCAGCTCCCACCACAGCACTTGGGAAGGGCCCTCGGTAAGTCACCCGGGGTTAACAGCCAAGGAGCACTAAAAGACATTGCCTGCTGTCAGGTGAGGACAAGAGCCCCCTGCTGAGGCCAAAAAATAGGAATCAGAGCAATCCCAAATGGGATCTTAAGCATCCAAATGCTTCGGCTCTCTGTTTGAGTGACAGGCACTGAGAGGCACTAAGCCTTGGAACAAGGACTTGCCCTCTTACTGGAGCTGTGCTGAGGTTGTCACCCTCTCAAGTCACAGCAATGGCCACAATTATCCCTGCAATATAATACATGTGACACACAACACATACAGCAGCAGCATCCAAAATTATCTATTTTGACCAGGTACAGAACAAACACCATCATGCAGGTGCTCATTTACCTAAAGATCACATGTCCCAAATCAAATCTATTATATAATCATCCACCTAGCCACGTTGTCATACCTCCACCTGAACACAGTGATCAGTATATCAGAAACAACAAGAGGGAAGAGGGAACTGGGGAGAGCAAGAGAAGGCATGCAGAAATGCCTGAGCAGCATGCCAGCTCCTGGCACGAGCCTGCAGCCAGTGCAGGAGGAGCAGCAGGGGCTGGGACAGCACACGGGTTGCCTCTCCGATCCTATGCCACAGACCAGGGCTTTCCCAGGGGCACGTGGAGCTCAGCAGGTCACGTAAAACCAGCGTGTCTTCAGGGAACAGCAAGCTGAAAGTGGAAGATGTGACCATAGCAGCCAGCCTGGTCTTCAGGAAATACACTAGGAAAGTGTCAGAGCTGGCTGTAGAGCTCACCTGCCTGCAGTTCTGTGCCTATGAAAGCTGCATTTGGCCTAGAGACCTATGCTTCCATTCCCTTACCCAAAGAGGGTCCAAAATAGGCAAGATGAATCCTTCTGGGATGCGTCCTTCACTACCAATGGCAGACAGAAGACACAGAGCTGGCTTGGACAAGGCTCATCCCCCCTGATGGCCACGGTTAAGTGAGAAGAATCCTTACCTTTGTATGTGGCAGTGAAGGAATATTTGCAGCAGATGAACCCTACGTGGAGATCCCAGCAGCTGGGTTCAGCGTGCACTGCATTTTTTCTTCCAAGCACACTTAGCTCCTGGTCCTGGCCCACCGCTGTGCAAGCAGCATCACTCATCTTCCCAAGCCCTACTGCAGCTGTTGGTGCCTTGAGCAAGACACCACGATGTTTTTCCACTCATCTCATAATTTAGAGGAAGCTCGGCTCCACTCTGGAGCTCTTCACCCTGGGAACTGCAGTTTGAACAACTACTGATGCTGATTTCTGCTGAGGCTAAATCTCAGCTGGTAACAGATTTGATTTCCAAACTGCACGCTTCCATGTGCTACAGCACACTGGAACACACTACAAAATATAAGCCTCTGTGGAAACTGCTTGGAAATCATCTTCCTAATGACTTTTTTTTTTCCTGGGTTGACAACTCGCTTTTCCTCACAGCTCTTTCAGCTGCATTGTAGTCCCTGGGTTTATGGTGCCTCTCCTCCTGACCTGTGCTTGAACACAGAGTGCCAGCACCACAGCACAAGCCCCAGACCAGCACAAACAAGGATTAGCAACATCCTCACACTGGCAAGAAAGTGTTAAACTCTGTCCTCAGACTGAATGGATCAAGTTGCTAATTGCTAACAGCTGGCTGCAGGAGAATAAAATCCTGTTACAATCATTGTGAGAGTGGAAAAAAAAAAATAAAAATCTAGTTGCTGAAAAATTCACTGAGAAACGCAACGGAGGGCAGCTTTTTTCCCAACACAGCCAGCAGATACTGTGTCTAAACACCCAGCCCGGCTCTCCAACAACACAGCTCACCATGCCCAGCCCCCTGTGTGCCCTGCAAGCACACTGAGCGCAGGAGGGAGCTGTTCTGTAGCTATCTGCACGAAGAAGGTGGGACTTGGAGCTCCTCCAGGCACTATTCTCCCTCCAGAGATCCATTACGGAGGTCTGGCATGTTTGCAAGCCTCTCTAGATCCTGACTGAAACTGCCATTTGTTTTAACTGGTTCCTTTGCAGATCATTACCTCGGAGTGGGACCTTCGGGTTTGTTGCAGGAATCCCATTAAAGATGCCCAGCGGTGTGCCAAGATATTTCATGGTCATCACTAAGGCTCAGGGGTGTGCATCCATTTCTGCATGCTGTGTAACAGGAGGATCTATCCAGAACTGAAATATCCCCAGAGGGGGCTCAGGAACGGTCAGGATGATTGGACATTACATCCTAGCAGCCCTAAAGGCATTCAAGGAGGAAGCAGCAAAGACACTAAGCGGGGCAATATCTGAAGCCTGAAGAAGGAGGCAGGAAGGTGTGATCGCCATTTCAAGGGCTCCAGAACAACGGTGGGGCTTTTCTGTTGCCTCAGAATTAATTGGACACCCAACAGTCCACCTCTGGAGCACACACAAGCCCATGCAACCCCAGTCCTGACCAAACTGAATGTGCTGATGAAAATGCATAGGAGAAAGAGCTCCAATCACCTCCTCCCTATAAGCTCCTGTTTACCAATAACAAAGATTCACCCTCGCCACTCAGCTGGCATCACACTAAGAGCACACAGGGACAAATGTCATAAGGAAAGGCAGTATCTTCTAGCTAAGCCAGCTGCCATTAGATTGGACAATACAAGTTACATCAGGATCCCTGGCCTGAGAAGAAGGCCACCCACCCCAGCACCAGGGGTTACCAGATGGCAGCAGCCCCATAGCAGAGTGCTGGGCCCCAGGAGAAGCAGGTGACAAGTTTTCCCATAAGCAGACCTGAAGAGCAGTCTCTGCAGCCAGCTCTGGATATAACACAAGCAGAAGTCTTTGTGTGACTAACAGGTGGGACCAGGACAGACCAAGCACCATGGAGACTGAAGGCCAACATGCTGGACGCTAAGGGGAAATTGGGCATGCCAGGAAGGTCCTCATGCAGGGGACGAAGGGGAGGTGGGGGACCAAGGGGGGATGGCCAGGGAGACCAGAACCACGTGGCAGCATCAGGAGTGCAGCAGGGAACACAAGGCACGGCCAGACTCCACACCGCTGTGGGTGACAGCAACCAGACTTCAGGAAAAGGGGTTGGGGTTTATCCAGATGCATAAGGTAAGAAGGCCTAGAAAAAGCAAGGAGCCTCAGTGTGATCTTCAAGGTGGCATTTGGAGATGTACCACTAGCAGAGAGTGCGTGGGATTCATTCAGTGACCAACAGTGCTGCAGAGTGGCATGTGGGGTAGGGATGGGGACAGCACAGAGCGGACTGTGGCAGAAGACTGTGGAGGTCTGGTATGCTTTGTGTACCTGTAGGTGGGTGATGGGGCTCTCAAGAAGCTGGTGAGGGTCTGAGCCTTTCCACAGCACAGCCAAAGACTTGATGAGGCTGCTTGGGGAAAAGAAAGCAACAACTCCTGCAAGATTTTAGGAAGAAGAAAAAAAAAATCCTATCCCAGGCACTTGTATGTAGATATACAACATTTGGAGAAGGATCAGCACAAAGGGCAGCCTCAGCTGCAGCCCAGGAGAAGTGTGGAGGTTTGGGCAAGTATGACACCCCAAACGTTCCAGCATTTCCCTCTTGCCTATGGGCTGATTCCACAGCAATGGGGTGTCCTCACTTTGGGAATCTGCTCAGAGCTGTTCCTCACAAACCAGATTGAAGCATCAGTGAACAAACGCAACACAACCCATCAAGCTAACCAGACCAAAATAGAAAACAGAGAGGTAGAGCCAGAGATAAGGAAATGCAGTGCACCATACTGCAATGCTGGGATGGCAGGAGAACAGATGATGGGCACGAACAGAAGGCTCTGACCATCTCCTGTTGCCCAAGCAAAGGCATCACTTTGTCCCTTACCACAGCTTCCTTCCTTCGCAGAACCCACAGTGGCACACGCACAGCTCTCCTCTATTCCTTACACTCGTGTTTCTCTACGGGTTTTTTAATTCCTCCTCTTTTTTGAGGCTGTTTACTTTTTTTTTCCTCTCCTTTAAACAATCTTTAAAGCACAGCAGCTACAAGCTCACAACGTTCCTCCCAGACCCACCATCTCCCGCTCGGAGGCTCACATAGCAACCATTTATATGACATGTTAACCACACAGATGACAGATGGAGTATTAAGAGCACTCAATCTAAACCACCTTCCTCCCTCCCCGTTCTCAAGGGGCTCCACCATAACCTTTTACTTAACAGTGCTCAAACTCACACTCAGAAGGAGCTCAGGTTACGGAGGCACAGAGCTGTTCGGGCTGGATGAGCTCCTGGTGCAAGGTTAGCACCAAGCTCAGAGCAGCAGTGCAAGGCTTTGGCCAGCCAGGGTTTAAAAGACTCCACGGACTGAGGCTCCTTCAGTTGCACTCTGTCTTCCCTAAAGATGTACCGGAGCAGCAGAACTCATCCCAGAGGCCGGGCTATGGCAGCAGCCATGCTGCACAGCACAGATCATGCTCCCACTGGCTTCTATTTTTGGGAGCTATCAGGTGGCACTTTGTAAATCAACCTCATCAACAGAACGTGGATCGGCCGAATGGAAACTGGGACGGCGCCATCTGAGCACAGCTACAGGGGAAGGGAGAGCTCACACGGATGGCAAAGCAGTGCCGAGTCCTCCCATCCAAACACCATCGGCGTGCTTTACCCACCAGCTGGGTGATGCACCAGGGCATTTCTACACACATCCACATGTATCGAAGTACTTCTCACTGCTCTGAGCCACATTTGTGTGTTTTCAGTTGTAATTAGTTTTCTCTGTGAAGTGCTCCCTTCCAGAAAACCCCAGCCCACAGTTACAGCTCCCTACCTACACTTCCATGCAGATTGCTCCATCCAGATTCTTTTTCAAAGACGTCCAGGCCAAGCAGCCTCTTTGCAAAAGCAGAAGGGAAGCAAACAACGTGCAGAGCAGCGTGGAGCATCCAGCCCCGAGCTGAGAGCTGCTGGTTGGGCTGTGCGAGGGTGGGAGCCAAGCACTACGAGATGGTTCAGTGGAAAGGAAAACAAACTCTACGCTGGAACTCCTACTAGTTCAGCTGGCAACCCAGTTTACACCAGAGCACCGCAGCAATGCTAGCACTACCAAATGCTGCATTTTATGGCTTTTGTAAAAACGCCCCTTCATTCAGAAAAAGAAATTGCCGTGCACCTGTCACTGACCTCATCACAACAGCACTGCTGTCGTCTTCCCTCAAAACATTTACTGATGTGAAAAGCGAGCTGTGCCACACGTTTACAGAGACCGAGCTGGAGCAAGCTTTTCCAACAGCAAGAAGCACAGGTTGTTATCACCAACTGCATTCCACGGGTGCAGGCAGCTCCACAGCACAGCTCACTACTTCGGAGGACAGAGCAGGGGAAGCCTGGCTTCACACTGTTCAGTGAGCTGTGTTTACTACAAAGTGCTTCTCAAGTTAAACTGGGGAAGTGCCCAGCAAAAAGAGAGGGGCAAAGCTTTGGGGTGAGCTGAATCTCTGCCGCGAGCCCACAGAGCCAGCAAGGATTTTCAGGCAGCTCTGCATTCTGCAGGGTGTGCTATTTACTGGTACAGCTCTAAAAGATAAAGTTTAACTTCTTGCACACGGGGATGAAATGTTAATTAACTCAGTGTTCCAGCAAAATACCTAGCATGACTGTAGAGAGCTCAGAGAGCATCCCTGCTTACCGCAATGTACTTCAAGCAATCAAACCAAATGGTTTGTTTATAAACAAAGCAAAACAAGGACACTGAGAAAGATCTCGCAGCATTTCACAGCCATGGCAAGGCAGCATGGCAGGGCCTGATGGAATCATTTTCAAGACAGACCAGAAAGAGGAGAGCACAAAAGTAACAAGCTTAGGGAAGGCAGGGAGGTGTAGGAAAAGCTGCAAGACCCGGATTGTTTGAGCCGATGAGAAATATGGGAAATAAAACATACAAAACGACGAAGTCTAAACCAAAGAGAGGATCCCATTTACCTCTTTTCCGTACTGGACTGAAGTTAAAACCAGCAAATTAAAATCGAGGGAATGAAATTCCACAGCACACATCACGCGCGTTACGCCTCCGGGATGCGCTGCCACCAAGCAGCACAGGACGCATCCAGTGCAACACGGGCAGCGGACCCACAGTAAGAACGGCTGCGGTTCCATCGGCACAGCAACAGGCAGGGTTTGCTGGCTGCAAGCCCTCACCAGGCAGGTATAAGCAAAGCTGTCATTAAGGCCGGCACGGAGCTCCGTGCCGCAGGTCGGGCCGATCTCTGCTCCCGCATTTCCCGGCTGGCGCTTTGTGTCTGCGCAGCCCCCAGCAGCTTCCCGCAGAGAGCAGCGCTCCCTGCTTCTTATTTAGAAGAACCGAAGCCCCACGAACGCGTGCACACAGAGAGCGGATGGAATTTCAGCCAAACTGTTCGATAAAAACCCGAGGAGCGGAGAGCAGCCCTGCAAGGCTCCGCGGTGGAACGGGGCTGTTTGGGGAAGTTCTCAGCACCTGGAAAAAAGGGGCTTCCCAGGGAAGCAATCACACTCACCCGGAGCGGCTGCTGCCGGAAAGTCCCGCAATGAACCCCCGCCAGGACGCCAGCAGCCCCCCACCCCCCAAGAAAAGCTGCCAGGAGCCCGACGCGCCGCTGGGCGCCATCGGGAGCGGCGGGGAGCCCGGCCCCCAAACCCCCCCTGCGGCCACAACGGCTGCAAACCCGACTCCGGCCCCGCGAATCCCCACGGAAAGGAAAGCGGGGCTCAGCGCCGTCGGGCCGCGAGCAGAGCGCCGCGGTTCCCCCAGCCGGCCGCCCGCCCACCTGCGTCGTCCGGGGGCTGCCGAGAGCCGGGAACGACCGCAGCGCGTCCTCCGCGCCCCGCCGACATCCCTCGCAGCGCCCGGCGGCACGGGGCGTTCGAACTCCGCGAGCTCCGCCCCGCTCCGTCCCTCCGCGCACACGGACGGGCTCCAGAGTCGGCGCGGTTCCTATGGCGACTGCCGGCCGAGCGGATGGGAAGGGAGCTCGTCGGATCTGCCTCCTCGGATTCCTCCGCTCTTCCCTGTCCCGCCGGCCCCTCCTCGCTCCGGCGCCCTCCCCGGGGGCTGCTCCGCTGGCGTTCGGCCCGGGCTCAGGCTGGAGGAAGGCCAAGCTTTGAATTCATTTAGTAAAACCACAACATAAAGCAGCTCTCCTGCTCAGGAAGCAGGGCCCGTGTAGTCTCAGAGGCAGGCCTGGCCCTGCGCTGCCAGCTCGCACCTTCTTGTTTAATAGGGACAGGAAGAAGAAAAGACGCGGCTGTCATTGCAACACGCTCAAAATCCTTCACCGGCCCCGGCCGCCCGTGGGGGGGGAGGTAAAAAGCAAAGGTGCGACTGGTCACTTATTAAATGCAGCTGAAATGCAGACCGCAGCCACAGAACTCCTCAGTCCTGCGGTTTGCTGCTGGAGTCTGTCCTGGAAGGAGGGACCTTCAGCACAGAGCACAGCCCTGCTGCTCCCCCAGGCTGGCATCCGGCACAGCAAGCCGGCAGATCCTGCATTTGCCTCCTTTTCTTTTAGAAATACAGGATGGAAGAGATAACAACAAACTCAATACCAGGCAGCACCTGGGGGGGTCCCTACAGGACCCTCACCGGAAGGTGACATCGCTGAGGTTCTGCAGGGGCAGCAAAACTACTCAGCAACACACCGCTCCTCCACAGCCTGTTTGAAACCAGCACAAGGAACACTAACAGCATCAGCATCTCTAACCCCGTGCTATTCCACGAGCCCGGGACTGGGGTCTGCAGGAACAGCAGGGATCAACATAGCACCAGGGGAAGGAGACGGTGATGTGATGGAATGCTTTGAGAAATGGAGCCACACAGCGTGCTGCTGGCACTGCATGATCAGACCCCTGCCCGACGTACCTCCAAAAGCAGGACTGAAAGCAACAGGGCTGTGTGCTACAGAGAAACATCAGCCACGCTGTGCCCACATCAGATCTGAACTGGAAAACAGCTCTGAGATGCGTGTCACATGGGCAGGTCAGATGCTTCCTCGCTCTGTTTTCCTCCCTGCCTCCTTGCCCTGTCTCAGCTACGCAATTCACTTCTGTACTGAGAAAATGATTTACTTTTTTCTCCCCCTTGGGAAGTTTTCCCACGTCTTAGTGTATTATCAGCCCAGATGATGGGACAATCACTGGGCCTCACTCACAGCTTGGGGCAGAAGCCCACGACCAGCAATAGCTGGAGAAGCACAGACATGAGATGCCTCTGTGCCTGGGAAACCCCAGGTGGGTACAACTGACTCAAAGCAAACACGCAGGATGCACCCTTCTGCCAGAATAAGGACTCCTGTCCCATCAGCACAGCAGGGCTCACGGACAGAGCTGGCACCAACAGGATCCCTGCTGGATGACGGACAGCAGTGAGCAGCAGAAAGCAGCTCTGGGAATTCAGAGCAAGCAACCCAGGACAGACCCCAATACCAGCATCACAAAGCAGACACCCATCACAGAAGCAATGCTAACAGCCCAGCAAACCCCCCTCCAGCTCCCCCACATGACCGGGAGGAGCAAGGACCCAACAATTTGCAGCACTGCCTTCCCAGCGGACAGCCGGTGCCGCGGAGCACAAAGCGCTGCTAAGAAATCTGCTGAGCTGGCACTTGGACTCAGCTCGCCTCCAGCACAGCAACAGCCTCTCTGCTGGATGCCCTCTGAAATGTAACTTTATTCCACCGTGTACATTCGCTAATCAATCCTAGGCGTAGAGCAAAGCAGAAAACAGTGCTTTTTTTCCACTGGAATGAGCCCAAATATGCACGATAACAGATCCCACTCAAAGCTATTAGAAACTCAAGCATTTCAGCGAGCTCTGCATCTCGCATCGCAGAGGGAGCATACTTCTGCCATGGCATCATCTGTTCTCAAATTGTGTATTTGAGAGGCTTCCTAATGACCTCATACAGCACATGTGACCGGTAAGTCATCTTTCTCAAAGGACTAGAAATAACATCAACAGACCCTGTTTTGGTTTTGCACAGAACTGCTTTCTGCAGCACGAGCGGGTTTCCGAACTGCAAGGAAGCAGAACCAGCGCAGGCCAGGCGTCCAACAGACTGTGTGTGGCTTCAGCAAAGATCAGACCGACCAGCAGATGAAGACCCAACAGCAGATACCTACATTCCACGCACAAGTTTAGACACCAACTTGTTTATTCTACTGCGGTGCAATTTGGCCGCTTTGGAGGTGCCCGTGTGGTACCCTGCAACCCAGAAATATTTCAGGAACATTATCAGGAGAGATCAAAAGTGCTCTCAAAATAATAATAAAAAAAATAATGCTTTGAAAGTGCTGTTAATTATTTACAACTCAGGCGTGTTTCTGCAGGCTTAAAAGCAGCCTTTGCTTCTGGTGTTTAAAAATAACATCAATACTTTGGGGAGTGCAAGCAACAAAGCAGAGATGTGAAATTCATGGCTGGTGAACTGCAGCAACGTGCACTGAAATCGGGAAGCTTCCTTGGATGCTGCACCATCAGGTGGCACCAGGAGAAGTGAGTGAAAGGACACTGGTGCTAAAGGAAAAGCAACTTAATAAGCAGCTGAAGACAGACTGACAGCGTTGAACAACCCAGCAGATCCCTTTTTATGGTGCATAAAGCTCTCGAGAAAGAAAAGCCACACAATTACATTGCAGAAATAAAGGCCAGAAGAGCATCTCTGGCTGAGCAGGGATGAGGGGGCTGAACAGCAGGGACAGCCCCACCACAGAGGCTGGACCTGCTGTAGTAACACCATTTCTTCTTTCAGGGAGAGGCAGTGGAAGCCAGCTCCCCCCCTTTCACCTCTCCAGGCCCTTCTGGTGCAGCGCAGGAGCCTGCGGCACATATGCTCTGCTCACAGCCCATGCCCAGCCCCCCAGGGGTGCTCAGCCACGCTCTGCTGCTATCAGCCTTCAGCACAGCACACGCTGCCTCCAGCCACGCACCTGGGAAGGGAGGGAGGCAGAGCAGAACTTGGCACAGCAGGGAGGGAAAGTAGGAGGTGTGCGAGACACCCTCCAAAAATACTGCCGGACCACAGTGATAGATGACTGCCAGAGGTGTAACACAGCTCCGTGGTACAAGGCAGTGCACACGGTGACATGCAGATGCCTGACATGGGACAGACTCTTGCCAAACTCAGCCCCATGTGGTCCCAAACTGTACAGAAGACGACAGGGATTGGAGGGAAGCGCTCAAAGGCTCATTTCTCAGATCATGGTCTCTGCTGGGACACGGGGCAGAAGAGAACTCAGCACCACTTTGGCACCCAGGGCTGCAAAGGGAATGAGTGAGGGAGGGACTCCTCCCTAGCCCCCCCAAAACCTCTCTCACTTGGAGCTGTAATGCTATCAGCTCAACCAGCAGCACCTAGCAGCCTTCTGTTTGCTCTATTTGTAAGCACATTCCTCAGCTGTTACGTTTTGGGCTGTCTCAAAGATGGGAATGAGAGCAGAGAGAAGGCGAGTTGTGCTGACTTACACCTGCAGGTCAGAACAAGCAGAGCGAGATCGGCTTAGCTGTAGTTGTACTGACAAAGGCCCAGCAAAGACGTCACCCAGACAAAGAGTAAACTCCTGGCATCCAGCAGTGCTCAGCACAGACATTTGTAAACACTTTCCCTTGGCCATCCATGCCAACTGAACTGTCAGAAAGGAGCAGAGAAAAACATTATCTGCCATCAGCCATTCCTCCCTATCCCTGGACACGGGACCTGCCCAAGTGAGACATCTCCAGCCCTGCGCAGTGAGCCACGTGCCCTCCAGCATCCCACAACACAACTCCGAGCAGCGTTCACACACACGTCCCTCCCTGTTGCAGCACGCTGCTCTTTCTGCCCTCCAGCTCTGCAGCGAGTTTGGAGCGAGGAGCAAAGCGCAGGGGGAGATGATGGTGGAGCTGCACAGCTCCCAGGCCAAGCCCTACCCCACCTCCAGCAACACTGCTCGGCATCTGCTGCTCTCTCCCAGACGTCACCCCACGTGAATCTCTGTTGTGCAGGTTGCACCAGGAAGACCAACATTTGAGCACGTATTCCAGACCTAGAACAGCTCACAAGCTGCCTTCACTGGAGACTTTTTCCCCAGAAAAGACAAGCAGAGAGGCCCAGGAAACCACAAGCACAGACTAAGCCTCAGCAAAGAGCAGCAGCACGTGGGATGCTTTTCCCTGCAGGGAACACGGAGCCTGCAGAACTGGAGGGGCTGTGCGCAGCTCCTGGCAGCACCATCATTACTGCTCTTACAGCACAGAGCCCTGTAGCACAGAAGGCAGCTCAGAACAAGAGCTGTCAGGCAAAGCCAGCCTCTTGCTGATGTGTTTGTAGCTGTTGTTCCAGGACCCTCCGGCCACATGACCCCAAACCTGCCCTCTGCACTTGTGGCTCAAGCCAGCGTGCGGACAGCAGCTGACAACAGCAGTGGCCGCATTGCTGCAATTCCTCAGCAAGGACCACCACCTTCAGACCACCAGGAGGTCACAGGAGCCGGCGCTCCCAGCCCTTTTCACTGCCTGGTATGTGAGCAAAAGGCCTGGGAAGGCTCTCAGTGAGCATTTAGATGGGCTGAGGCACCAGGTGGGTCTCGCCACGTGGCATAAGGCAGAGATTGAAGCCATGCACAGCACTACAACACTCAAGCAGGACCACCACACACAGCCCCAGCAAATGCACAGCAGAGAACAGTGTGATGAGCCCAGCAGCTTGCACAGCTCTCATTTTAACGCTGTGAGCATGTAGGCTGCTTTAGGTCTCCCCACAACAAGGGGATGGCAAATGCAGGCCGTGGCCCCATTTCAGTTCAGCAGCAGAGGCTCAGGATGTTTTCACCCCAGCACCCACCCCCTTCAGAGCGAGGCATCCCAGCCCAAGGCAGCGCAGGGATGTTGCAATCCCCAGCTTTGTGCAAAGAAAGCAGCCCAGCCCAGATGACACTGAAGGCCCCTGCTCCGGCCTCACTGCGTGCCCATCATCGCCTCTCTGAAGTTTGTGGCATTTCAGGAGGCAAGCTTATTTCTCAGATGCTGAGAGCCATCCTGCTCTCATTAGCACCAGGGCGCAGTGGGTGCTCAGATGGGTGCTCCAGCAGGCAGGCTCAACTCGTGACCCCGTGTTTTTCTGAACCGAACGTGGACTCTGGAGAAAACACTCCCCTCCCACTGCGAGGGGCTGGGAAGGGCAGATGAAAGGCAACAACATGCCTTGTGTATGGGTGGCCTCAGCCTGGGTTCACAGCTGGCCCACGCAGATCCCACGTGTGGCCCCAGGGCAGGGAATGGTCACAGTGCCATCCCGTGCCAAGCCTTCATCCCATCTGGGCACAGCCCATAACTGATGTTGCATAGAAAACACCCTCATGCTCATCTGAGCACTGGGACGTGTCCTGCAAGCGCTGCTGCATCTGCAACAGCCCATGCAAACATGAGGAAACCACCTCACACAGGACTCAGTAGAAACAGCACTTGGATCAGCTCATATTTCCCATGCTAGCGCTGAAAAGACAGAAGGATTCAGATCCATTACACACCATTAGCCCTACTGGGACATTTCCTAACAGTTCACTGAAATGTTTTGAAACCTGCAGGATGAGGTAATCCAAACCTAAACCCACACTGCAGGGTGGTGCCGTAGGTGCAGCTCAAGGAAAAGCAAACAAAAGCTGATCTGGCACGGCACCCTGAGCCATGCCCATGCATTTGCAAGTCTCAACCAGACAAAGCCATGGCTGAGACAATCACACGCTGGAGATGGTCCCACCTCGAGCAGGAGGTCGAGCTGAAGACTTCCAGATGCCCTCTGCAACCAGGGTTCCCACATTTCTGTGATAGAGACAGAGATGACGCAGAATTGTTGCCAACACTTGCAAGAAAGACTCACATTGAGTTTCTCCAAGGAGATCTTTGCAGGTTGTGGTACAGCTTGGTTGATGAGGACGACACAAGGGCTATGTGTGTGCTGGCAGGGATACTGGCACACCAGTTTCCGTGCTGGGATGCACTGCAGGGTCAGCACACTGCGTCAGCCTGTCCTTACAGGATTTAGCACCCTCCATAAGAGATTTCTTCTTGGCAGTTAACTTCAGCTATGTACCCAAACACAAAAGCTTACAAGACTTCCAGAATGCAAGCGAAAAGCCAGGCAGCCAGCAGCTCTCAAGAAGCTTGCAGCAATTTTGAAAGAAATCCTTTCCCACTCAGTTCGTGCTCTGGGGATGTCTCAGAAGTATTGCTGCTATTCATTGTCCTTCCAGCATTGGGATGAGGTCAAAAAACACCACTGCTAATCGCAGAGAATCAGTCCTCAGGGTGAAGGAGCACGTCTGCACGAGGCCCTGCCTGCACTGTTCCAAAACATGGAAGAAAACAGAAGACTGCTGCTAGCTATACAGATAGATGGCGTCAAAGTAATGGGGAGAGGAAGGATATTAGAATGATATCCATCACAGCCCAGAGAACTGTAAAACACAACGCTCTCCAGAACAAAGTGCATGGGGTGAGCTTACAGCATTGGGACCCGCATCCAGCAGAGCAGCTTGCTGCAAGGCTGGTGCTGCTGCTGCTCTCTCCCACAGCTGAATCACAGCACACACGGCCAGCACCTCGTCCCAAACAATAACGTGGCACTGCAGACTCACACCACACAGATTCTCACACGCACCCCCAGCTCAGCCCCACTACAGACAAAGAAATGAAAGCAGCATTCCTGGAAGCTCACGTTACCATGCATGGAAATGTGACAGCTTGTCAGGAACTGGGGAACAGCCCTGAGCACACTGGAAGGCACTCACTATAGGCTGACATTTAGAGAATGTCTGTACTCAAGATATTTCTGCTATAGTGTGTGTGTGTGTATATAGAAACAAACAAGCTCAAGTGAAATAACACAGCAGTAATACAGATGGAAGATGAAACCTGAAGCTTGGTGAGTTTAACTCTCAGTAAGAAGCAACACAAAGGACTGCAACCACTACCAAACAATACCAGCAGAGGAACTTGCCCAGGTTCCCATCCTACAAGCAAAAGGAAAGCTGAAAAGCCATTGTGCTCTGCAAGCTCTGTCTCTGTATTCGCACTCTCCTCCATTAGTGATGGGTGGGATGTTTTTACACCTTAAATGCTATTCCCAGAGAAACTCAACTAGCTTTTCATTTTCACTGCGTCAATTCGTCTGGTTGGAAGAAAATACCCCACCCTATTCTTCTGCCTTCCAAACTGCAGCTGGCAGGCTCAGAATGTACGACAATCCTGGGGAAGAAGCACAATGGTTGACTTCATCCCTCCCTCTCCTTGTCTTCTCACCTTCTCCATCTCCCATGGTACGAAGCCATCACCACCCTGTCATCCCCTGACAGGAATGGACTCATTTCAGGTTCACCCAACACCTGGAGCTCTGTGCTGCACAGCATTACTGTCAGATCTGGGCACGGCACCCAAGCATCAAGAGAGGAAAGTCAGCTCAGGTCAGGAGAGCATCATCTGCGCCAGGAGCTCGTCCAGGCAAACACCCAGAGAGCTGCTGCACGAGGAGCAGACAGGCCCAAGTCCAGATTTTGGTACAACTCCACCCAGTTTAATGCACTGCTCACGCATTCTGTGAGCATTAGCTCTGAGAGGGCTGCAGCTTTAGGAGCTCCACAGACACAACAAGGTGTAAGCAGTGCTGCTCAGGGCAGAGACCATCACCTCCAGCCAGCCCCAGGATTGCAGCCAGCCTGGGCATCAACCTGCAGGGTCCCATTCAGGAGCAACACACAGGCAGACCCTAGGTTTAGGACTGAAAGTCTCCCTGTATAGGTACAATGCTATCATGGGATGATAATAGCAGGGTGGCAAAGTCTTCGACTACAGCAGATGAGAATGAGTCCAAATGCAGCAGCTGCAAAAATGAAGGAAAAAAGCTGCTTACCTTTGGGAGGCCTCAGGTAGGCAGGGATCTGCAGCCAGAGATGCCCTCACCTCCACCAACCTTTAAATGAGGTCTGGGAAAGGATGGATCCTGGCTCCACTCCTTCCAGTCATTCAGGAGCACTGCATGCAGCTGGGCTCCCCTGGGTTGGCCCTGCCTTCCCACCAGGTGCTCAATCACTGCTTCAGGCCCTGACTCAGCATTTCTGCTACAATAGCCTAACTCCCTTTTTTCCTTTTTAGAAAAAAAAAAAAAGTGGCTCCCCTCATCTCCTATTCCCATCGCCATTATCAGTAACACCCTCCCAAAAATCAAATGGTTCTGTATGAGTAATTCCTTGATTTGGAAGAAGAAATGATGTCAGGCCCAGAGAGGCCCTGGGGTCAGAAAGGTGCCTTCCCACCTTGCCTGGGAGAACAGCTTGTCCTTAAAGCTGCCAGCATCCAAACTCAGCTTATTCCCATCTGCTGGCAGCACACACCCACCATCACCTTACAACAGCTTTGCAGAAGTCACAACGTTCTTCAACTATGGCTGTGATGATTTTGGAAGAAAAGGCTTTTTTTTCCATGAAGGACACCTTCAGCCCAGCTGCCGTCAAGAGAAATGGAAAACAGCATCCCTCCTGCCAGGGCCAGAGATCTGTGGGATCCTCCGCAGCAGAACACTGCCATTAAGTTTTCACTGCTGAGTAAGTTCTGATGCATTAGAGCAGTAAAAATACCATCAATCCTACACAAATTCCTTTGCCGATGCCAGCAGAAAAGCGTCTGTGGAATTAAGGCAGATGAGAGCCTTCCCTTGCTTGGGCTTATCCCAGCACCACACGCACTAAAGAGAGAAACAGAGCTAAGGAAAGATGAAATACTTCCTTGCTCTCTCCTGCCGCTGTCTGAGCAACGGGACCCGGTGCTCAAGAGCATCCCTTGGCATGCTGTGTATTCAGAAAGCTCTTTTTGGAGCACAAAGCTGCCCTGAGATGGATGCTTTCACAGTCTCTGGTGTTTTGTATGTGCCATGAGGACTCTGGGCATGTGACTTGTGTGTTAAAACTTTCTGGCTCACCAGCCTAAGTTCAGATTCTTTCCCTGCAAAACACACTGCATGATCTCATCTGCAAGCAATCAGCCTGAGAAATCAGCTTGTTAAAGGAAGCTTCTAGGAAAGCAGAGATGTCTCGGGAGAATTTGGGGGGCCTACACAGTTCTAACCAGTTTGTTAAACCCCAGCTGCTCTTCTCCCCATTGGGGTCACACAACCAGGCAGCCATTTTTCCTCCCACACAACTGCAGGCAGTGAGACAGCCTGCCAGCACCTAACTGCAGCATCACATTCTGCTTCTCTGCAGGAGGCACTCGTGGATCTATGCAAACTCTCATTTTAAGCAAGCACTGGTAGTACGTAAAAGAAACCTCAGAGCTGCAAGTTGAACATCATCCGGAAAAGAAATCCATTAAGGAGGGAATAGCAGGGACGTGGATGTGCTTTCTGTGCTTCTGGGATCTGGATCTGCATATGAGCATCTCCCCACAGTCATCACACAAATCCCCCCAAGGAAAAGAGGAGTTCTGCAGAGAAGTGAGGGAACAACAAGCTCTCTAGAAAGCAGTCTTCACCCTGAAGCTGTTTAAAGTGATGCAGAAGAACTCTACCTACACTTGCAAGGAAGCTCCAGGAACATCCATGAACTCCACGCTCCTCCCCGCGCTACATCCCATGAGGTTTTTTGTTTTGGTGAAGCCCTTGGAGGTGGGGAACATGAGAAGTGGGAGAAGCAGCACAGCAGCTGATTCCCACCTTTCACTCCTGGTTGGTCCCTGCTGGGCCAGCTGCACCGTGTTCCCAAAGCAGCACTGCAGTGGTACCACAACAGCACCGCAGAGCACAAACTCAGAGCTGCAGTCTGACTTCCATCACTTCCACCACTGCTGTCCCACCCCGCTCCCAGCAGCAGCCCCCAGGCAGCCCTTTCCATGTTGCCCTTCGTTGGCCATTAAGGACTCTGGAAGGTTTTCTTTTAAATTCTTGGATAGAAATCACTCTCCAATGTTCGACAGAGCATACAGGAAGGGGAAAAAAAGTCAGCTTGTCTCTAGCAAGAGATCATGAGGAATCCTTGGCTCTGCTCAGTGTGGGATTATTCCAAGGGAAGTGATTATTCACTACTTCCAGCACCTATTTGCAGTTCAACTTGCAAAAGTAACTGTTACAAAACAAGCAGAAGGGAGCGAAGATTAGAGTGGAAAGGCAACACGCATTCACTACCATAAATGCAAGGCATCAAAGTAAGCACACCGGGCTCTCTCTCCATTTATCTTCACCAAAGCTGCTTGCTAACTCCCAGCAGGATTACATTCAACCATGAGAACCACCCTGATCCCAACCCACAGCCATGGGAACCACTGAGGGGCTCTGCTCTGCACAGTGCAGGAGGGCAGAGCCACAGTGCAACCCTTTGGCCAGTGATGATGGCACCTCTGGCTCCCACCTCACACAGATTTGCAGGACTGCCCTAAAGAAGCTTTTTGCCCTGCGGTTTTTAAGACCCACAGCTCTGTTTGAGTGCAAACATTCTGGTTACACAAAGCACCACGAGGGAAAAAGCTTCCTTCAAACTTTCTACACCTTAGCCAAGTTCCTAAATTGATAGGATTAAAAGCAAACACCACCCCAAACGTCCATCAACCACTAAAAGCAAAGTACATCACTCAGATGGAGGACAGATGCCCAGGTCCCTGCAAAACCACCTTTCTGTCAACTCAAGGCAGGAGAGGGGAAGAGGAGACAACCACAAGCTCAGCTGCTATATCCCATGGTGCAGCTTCTCAAACAAATCACAAGGGAAAGAAGAAAATGCGACTTTTCAGCTCAGGTTCTGACTCCTTTTGAGAAATCAGTTTATAGCCATTAAAAGAAACACAGTAAGAGCAACCATGCAGGAACTGGGAACCTGCAGAAACAGCTGGAGCTTATGAGCAGCACAAGACATGTTTGGCAAACACATACAGAGAACCCAAGGGGATGGCAGAACACTTGGAGAAGAGAACAAAGCAGCCAGTTCCACCACAGGGCTCACACAGAACCTGAGCTGATCCTGCTGGTGTGTGCATGCCAGAGGCAGCCACAGTGCTGCTGAGCATTAAATGCTTTAAGTCAGATCTTTTGCATCATTCTTGCCTCTTCCTGGGTTCCCAAACCTCTCCTCCCATGGCCCTCACTGCTCTGCTCTCAGAGCAGCTCAGAGCATCCACAGTGAGAGCTTCTGAGCACAGTGTGGCTCAGCTGCACCATTCCCTGAGCACATCACCAGACACGCAGCTCCCTGCACTGCTCTCCCACCACAAGGGCTATTTGTGAAGGGGCTCAATGCTTCTTGAGCGCCGCAACCACTACCAAGTTACTCGAGGAGGAGAAAAGCAGCAGGCGGCGCAGAGCTGCAGGAGCTCTACAGACATCACCCCACCAGGTCCCATTTCACCCATGAACTCCAGGTGAGAACTGCCCATCTCTGGGAAGCCAAGAGACTTTCTGCTATTCCCTCCACAGTGGTAGTTGAGGACCCGAAGACACAAACAGCCACTTACTGCAACCCAAGGAACAGCCTGAACCTCACCTGCCAGCCCCATACTTGGAGCATCCTGCCTCTCAGCACAAATCACAGCTCTCAATCACACCCTGTTCTGGCTCTTTTTGGATCTTTCTCTCACCACAAACCTGGGATCAAAGCCTCCCCATGGCCAGGGTTACAAACCAAGGGCAGGGCAGGAAGAACAACCCGCGGGAGCATCGCTGCTGGTTCTGCAGAGCTGCCCTTCCTGCATTACACGTCAGCCCCATGGGCAGCACTGCTCTGTTGGTCAGAACTTTTTCCTCTCCTTTTCCAACAGATGCCGTTAAAAGGGAAGAGCTCAGCATTTGACACTGAAGCATTTCAAAGCATTGTATTTTTCAGCCTCAGATAAATACAGGAAGCAGTGAAAACAAACCTCTTGGTACAACACACTTTTCCCTTTCTGGGCCCTCCAGCAAAGGGCCCAGAATTTTCTTTCCCCTTCCCTTCAGGTTTAAAGGATTCCAATGCAGAAGCCGACACGCTGCAGCCACAGGCACTCCTGTTTTATCTGTATCCACAATGCCCCCCAGGCTGGAGGGGCGCACAGCCCAGATCTGCCAGGGGAATAAAGGCAGGGCATGGAGTTATGGGCAGCCAATGCAGCAAATTCACACTGAGCATCAGACAGCGGGAGCCAAACAAAAGCAGGGCTTTCCCACAGAAAACTACTACAAGGAGGGGGG